>JAVYIG010007351.1:0-103306 GCA_035222895.1 Strongylocentrotus droebachiensis
GTAATCGCAGTGAGACAAAGTGGTCTCGTGGATAAGCAACCTTCTTGTAAGTGGAAGGTATCGGGTTCGATCCCCAGCTAGTGTATTTTGTTTTAAAGCCCAAAAGGGCATATGGTGAGAGGGGGAGCAGCTGAGTGTAGGAAAAAGACTGTTAGGGAGCCCCTTTGGGGGGGGGGGGGTCTTTTTTTTTTTGGGGGGGGGGGTCTTTTTTTTTTTTTTTTTTTTTTCACAAGCACAGTGTTAACAACTAAAAGTGAACCAAGTAATCGCAGTGAGACAAAGTGGTCTCGTGGATAAGCAACCGCCTTGTAAGTGGAAGGTATCGGGTTCGATCCCCAGCTAGTGTATTTTTTTTTTTGGGGGGGGGGGGGGTCTTTTTTTTGGGGGGGGGGGGTCTTTTTTTTTTTTTTTAGCTGGCGGTCGTCAGCTAGCTGGCGGTCGTCAGCTAGCTGGCGGTCGTCAGCTAGCTGGCGGTCGTCAGCTAGCTGGCGGTCGTCAGCTAGCTGGCGGTCGTCAGCTAGCTGGCGGTCGTCAGCTAGCTGGCGGTCGTCAGCTAGCTGGCGGTCGTCAGCTAGCTGGCGGTCGTCAGCTAGCTGGCGGTCGTCAGCTAGCTGGCGGTCGTCAGCTAGCTGGCGGTCGTCAGCTAGCTGGCGGTCGTCAGCTAGCTGGCGGTCGTCAGCGTGGCCTGCGGCCGATAGCGTTAGCCCCAAAGCCATGTCCAATTTTTAAACTACATTCAAGAGTCCCTTATTGCCAGGTTAAAAAGTTTTCTTTTACATTTTCAGTACTACTTTCTTCCTTTTATTCACTCTGTACACTCCCATGCTATCCTTTTCCAGTCTGTAAACAACTTTACAACATGAATTCAATGATGGGCAGGGTTTTACTTCTCATATGAAAACGCCTTAACTTCGCGAGGTGAAACAAAGGGTCTTTCAAATTCAAGTCTATTCAAGCCCAATCTGGGCTAACAACTGGCCTGCATACCCGAGCAGAATCACTTTATGCTCAACAAAGACACACAGTCTTGGGTAAAGAGGTCCATTTTATTTTTTTTAATTTAGTTATATTTTTTCATTGACAGTATACTATTAAATATCAGGAATATTGGATGCTCTGTTTCAAATACAGTCCAGATTGCCGAGCAATGAATTATCTCCTGCTTCTTGCCAAAAAAACATATCTAACTGGTTTTTAAAACGGTATCATTTTACTTTCCATCTCCCAACATTATTTTGAACTGTCTTGAACTTAAGTTGTTTTCCTTCCTTGAAATGACACTACAGCCAGTCTATTCTGTTCATGTAGGCGTATTGAAAGAGCTTGTCCTCCATGCAGACAAGGAGAAAGAGCCATATTAAGTACTTTTAGGGACAATACATCAAAATAATGCGGTCATTGTTGCAATGTCAGGAATGCTAGTTCTACCTCTTTGGAAATCCTCGCAATAACAAAAGTATCCACTCAATGAAGGGAGTGCCCGTTCTTTTCTTCAATTGATCAATTGATGCCATGTTAGAAAGAGCTGAGTAGTTTGTTACCTAAATATTCAAATATAGCTGATGCGAGCTATTAAAAAAAACTGAATCGAATAGCCTGCATCTTTAATATGAATAACAATGAGCAGTGCCTAAATACAGCTGCACTGCAATTCTAAGTTAGCTTCAACGAAATGTTATTTTCAATGGCATGTTAGTTTGAATGCACCTGTTTCAAAACATAACAATCATTAAATCAGCATCAGAAAGTATTAACAACTAAAAGTGAACCAGGTAATCGCAGTGAGGCAAAGTGGTCTCGTGGATAAGCAAACCACTTAGTAAGTGGAAGGTATCAGGTTCGATCCCCAGCTAGTGTATTTTGTTTTAAAGCCCAAAAGGGCATATGGTGAGAGGGGGAGCAGCTGAGTGTAGGAAAAAGACTGTTAGGGAGCCCCTTTGGGGGGGGGGGGTCTTTTTTTTTTTTTTTTTTTTTTCACAAGCACAGTGTTAACAACTAAAAGTGAACCAAGTAATCGCAGTGAGACAAAGTGGTCTCGTGGATAAGCAACCTTCTTGTAAGTGGAAGGTATCGGGTTCGATCCCCAGCTAGTGTATTTTGTTTTAAAGCCCAAAAGGGCATATGGTGAGAGGGGGAGCAGCTGAGTGTAGGAAAAAAGACTGTTAGGGAGCCCCTTTGGGGGGGGGGGGGTCTTTTTTTTTTGGGGGGGGGGGGTCTTTTTTTTTTTTTTTTTTTTTTTCACAAGCACAGTGTTAACAACTAAAAGTGAACCAAGTAATCGCAGTGAGACAAAGTGGTCTCGTGGATAAGCAACCGCCTTGTAAGTGGAAGGTATCGGGTTCGATCCCCAGCTAGTGTATTTTTTTTTTTTGGGGGGGGGGGGGGTCTTTTTTTTTGGGGGGGGGGGTCTTTTTTTTTTTTTTTAGCTGGCGGTCGTCAGCTAGCTGGCGGTCGTCGTCAGCTAGCTGGCGGTCGTCGTCAGCTAGCTGGCGGTCGTCGTCAGCTAGCTGGCGGTCGTCGTCAGCTAGCTGGCGGTCGTCGTCAGCTAGCTGGCGGTCGTCAGCGTGGCCTGCGGCCGATAGCGTTAGCCCCAAAGCCATGTCCAATTTTTAAACTACATTCAAGAGTCCCTTATTGCCAGGTTAAAAAGTTTTCTTTTACATTTTCAGTACTACTTTCTTCCTTTTATTCACTCTGTACACTCCCATGCTATCCTTTTCCAGTCTGTAAACAACTTTACAACATGAATTCAATGATGGGCAGGGTTTTACTTCTCATATGAAAACGCCTTAACTTCGCGAGGTGAAACAAAGGGTCTTTCAAATTCAAGTCTATTCAAGCCCAATCTGGGCTAACAACTGGCCTGCATACCCGAGCAGAATCACTTTATGCTCAACAAAGACACACAGTCTTGGGTAAAGAGGTCCATTTTATTTTTTTTAATTTAGTTATATTTTTTCATTGACAGTATACTATTAAATATCAGGAATATTGGATGCTCTGTTTCAAATACAGTCCAGATTGCCGAGCAATGAATTATCTCCTGCTTCTTGCCAAAAAAACATATCTAACTGGTTTTTAAAACGGTATCATTTTACTTTCCATCTCCCAACATTATTTTGAACTGTCTTGAACTTAAGTTGTTTTCCTTCCTTGAAATGACACTACAGCCAGTCTATTCTGTTCATGTAGGCGTATTGAAAGAGCTTGTCCTCCATGCAGACAAGGAGAAAGAGCCATATTAAGTACTTTTAGGGACAATACATCAAAATAATGCGGTCATTGTTGCAATGTCAGGAATGCTAGTTCTACCTCTTTGGAAATCCTCGCAATAACAAAAGTATCCACTCAATGAAGGGAGTGCCCGTTCTTTTCTTCAATTGATCAATTGATGCCATGTTAGAAAGAGCTGAGTAGTTTGTTACCTAAATATTCAAATATAGCTGATGCGAGCTATTAAAAAAAACTGAATCGAATAGCCTGCATCTTTAATATGAATAACAATGAGCAGTGCCTAAATACAGCTGCACTGCAATTCTAAGTTAGCTTCAACGAAATGTTATTTTCAATGGCATGTTAGTTTGAATGCACCTGTTTCAAAACATAACAATCATTAAATCAGCATCAGAAAGTATTAACAACTAAAAGTGAACCAGGTAATCGCAGTGAGGCAAAGTGGTCTCGTGGATAAGCAAACCACTTAGTAAGTGGAAGGTATCAGGTTCGATCCCCAGCTAGTGTATTTTGTTTTAAAGCCCAAAAGGGCATATGGTGAGAGGGGGAGCAGCTGAGTGTAGGAAAAAGACTGTTAGGGAGCCCCTTTGGGGGGGGGGGGGGTCTTTTTTTTTTTTTTTTTTTTTTCACAAGCACAGTGTTAACAACTAAAAGTGAACCAAGTAATCGCAGTGAGACAAAGTGGTCTCGTGGATAAGCAACCTTCTTGTAAGTGGAAGGTATCGGGTTCGATCCCCAGCTAGTGTATTTTGTTTTAAAGCCCAAAAGGGCATATGGTGAGAGGGGGAGCAGCTGAGTGTAGGAAAAAGACTGTTAGGGAGCCCCTTTGGGGGGGGGGGGGGTCTTTTTTTTTTGGGGGGGGGGGGGTCTTTTTTTTTTTTTTTTTTTTTTTCACAAGCACAGTGTTAACAACTAAAAGTGAACCAAGTAATCGCAGTGAGACAAAGTGGTCTCGTGGATAAGCAACCGCCTTGTAAGTGGAAGGTATCGGGTTCGATCCCCAGCTAGTGTATTTTTTTTTTTGGGGGGGGGGGGGGGGGTCTTTTTTTTTTGGGGGGGGGTCTTTTTTTTTTTTTTTAGCTGGCGGTCGTCAGCTAGCTGGCGGTCGTCAGCTAGCTGGCGGTCGTCAGCTAGCTGGCGGTCGTCAGCTAGCTGGCGGTCGTCAGCTAGCTGGCGGTCGTCAGCGTTAGCCCCAAAGCCATGTCCAATTTTTAAACTACATTCAAGAGTCCCTTATTGCCAGGTTAAAAAGTTTTCTTTTACATTTTCAGTACTACTTTCTTCCTTTTATTCACTCTGTACACTCCCATGCTATCCTTTTCCAGTCTGTAAACAACTTTACAACATGAATTCAATGATGGGCAGGGTTTTACTTCTCATATGAAAACGCCTTAACTTCGCGAGGTGAAACAAAGGGTCTTTCAAATTCAAGTCTATTCAAGCCCAATCTGGGCTAACAACTGGCCTGCATACCCGAGCAGAATCACTTTATGCTCAACAAAGACACACAGTCTTGGGTAAAGAGGTCCATTTTATTTTTTTTAATTTAGTTATATTTTTTCATTGACAGTATACTATTAAATATCAGGAATATTGGATGCTCTGTTTCAAATACAGTCCAGATTGCCGAGCAATGAATTATCTCCTGCTTCTTGCCAAAAAAACATATCTAACTGGTTTTTAAAACGGTATCATTTTACTTTCCATCTCCCAACATTATTTTGAACTGTCTTGAACTTAAGTTGTTTTCCTTCCTTGAAATGACACTACAGCCAGTCTATTCTGTTCATGTAGGCGTATTGAAAGAGCTTGTCCTCCATGCAGACAAGGAGAAAGAGCCATATTAAGTACTTTTAGGGACAATACATCAAAATAATGCGGTCATTGTTGCAATGTCAGGAATGCTAGTTCTACCTCTTTGGAAATCCTCGCAATAACAAAAGTATCCACTCAATGAAGGGAGTGCCCGTTCTTTTCTTCAATTGATCAATTGATGCCATGTTAGAAAGAGCTGAGTAGTTTGTTACCTAAATATTCAAATATAGCTGATGCGAGCTATTAAAAAAAACTGAATCGAATAGCCTGCATCTTTAATATGAATAACAATGAGCAGTGCCTAAATACAGCTGCACTGCAATTCTAAGTTAGCTTCAACGAAATGTTATTTTCAATGGCATGTTAGTTTGAATGCACCTGTTTCAAAACATAACAATCATTAAATCAGCATCAGAAAGTATTAACAACTAAAAGTGAACCAGGTAATCGCAGTGAGGCAAAGTGGTCTCGTGGATAAGCAAACCACTTAGTAAGTGGAAGGTATCAGGTTCGATCCCCAGCTAGTGTATTTTGTTTTAAAGCCCAAAAGGGCATATGGTGAGAGGGGGAGCAGCTGAGTGTAGGAAAAAGACTGTTAGGGAGCCCCTTTGGGGGGGGGGGGGGTCTTTTTTTTTTTTTTTTTTTTTTCACAAGCACAGTGTTAACAACTAAAAGTGAACCAAGTAATCGCAGTGAGACAAAGTGGTCTCGTGGATAAGCAACCTTCTTGTAAGTGGAAGGTATCGGGTTCGATCCCCAGCTAGTGTATTTTGTTTTAAAGCCCAAAAGGGCATATGGTGAGAGGGGGAGCAGCTGAGTGTAGGAAAAAGACTGTTAGGGAGCCCCTTTGGGGGGGGGGGGGGTCTTTTTTTTTGGGGGGGGGGGGGGTCTTTTTTTTTTTTTTTTTTTTTTTTCACAAGCACAGTGTTAACAACTAAAAGTGAACCAAGTAATCGCAGTGAGACAAAGTGGTCTCGTGGATAAGCAACCGCCTTGTAAGTGGAAGGTATCGGGTTCGATCCCCAGCTAGTGTATTTTTTTTTTTGGGGGGGGGGGGGGGTCTTTTTTTTTGGGGGGGGGGTCTTTTTTTTTTTTTTTAGCTGGCGGTCGTCAGCTAGCTGGCGGTCGTCAGCTAGCTGGCGGTCGTCAGCTAGCTGGCGGTCGTCAGCTAGCTGGCGGTCGTCAGCTAGCTGGCGGTCGTCAGCGTTAGCCCAAAGCCATGTCCAATTTTTAAACTACATTCAAGAGTCCCTTATTGCCAGGTTAAAAAGTTTTCTTTTACATTTTCAGTACTACTTTCTTCCTTTTATTCACTCTGTACACTCCCATGCTATCCTTTTCCAGTCTGTAAACAACTTTACAACATGAATTCAATGATGGGCAGGGTTTTACTTCTCATATGAAAACGCCTTAACTTCGCGAGGTGAAACAAAGGGTCTTTCAAATTCAAGTCTATTCAAGCCCAATCTGGGCTAACAACTGGCCTGCATACCCGAGCAGAATCACTTTATGCTCAACAAAGACACACAGTCTTGGGTAAAGAGGTCCATTTTATTTTTTTTAATTTAGTTATATTTTTTCATTGACAGTATACTATTAAATATCAGGAATATTGGATGCTCTGTTTCAAATACAGTCCAGATTGCCGAGCAATGAATTATCTCCTGCTTCTTGCCAAAAAAACATATCTAACTGGTTTTTAAAACGGTATCATTTTACTTTCCATCTCCCAACATTATTTTGAACTGTCTTGAACTTAAGTTGTTTTCCTTCCTTGAAATGACACTACAGCCAGTCTATTCTGTTCATGTAGGCGTATTGAAAGAGCTTGTCCTCCATGCAGACAAGGAGAAAGAGCCATATTAAGTACTTTTAGGGACAATACATCAAAATAATGCGGTCATTGTTGCAATGTCAGGAATGCTAGTTCTACCTCTTTGGAAATCCTCGCAATAACAAAAGTATCCACTCAATGAAGGGAGTGCCCGTTCTTTTCTTCAATTGATCAATTGATGCCATGTTAGAAAGAGCTGAGTAGTTTGTTACCTAAATATTCAAATATAGCTGATGCGAGCTATTAAAAAAAACTGAATCGAATAGCCTGCATCTTTAATATGAATAACAATGAGCAGTGCCTAAATACAGCTGCACTGCAATTCTAAGTTAGCTTCAACGAAATGTTATTTTCAATGGCATGTTAGTTTGAATGCACCTGTTTCAAAACATAACAATCATTAAATCAGCATCAGAAAGTATTAACAACTAAAAGTGAACCAGGTAATCGCAGTGAGGCAAAGTGGTCTCGTGGATAAGCAAACCACTTAGTAAGTGGAAGGTATCAGGTTCGATCCCCAGCTAGTGTATTTTGTTTTAAAGCCCAAAAGGGCATATGGTGAGAGGGGGAGCAGCTGAGTGTAGGAAAAAGACTGTTAGGGAGCCCCTTTGGGGGGGGGGGGTCTTTTTTTTTTTTTTTTTTTTTTCACAAGCACAGTGTTAACAACTAAAAGTGAACCAAGTAATCGCAGTGAGACAAAGTGGTCTCGTGGATAAGCAACCTTCTTGTAAGTGGAAGGTATCGGGTTCGATCCCCAGCTAGTGTATTTTGTTTTAAAGCCCAAAAGGGCATATGGTGAGAGGGGGAGCAGCTGAGTGTAGGAAAAAGACTGTTAGGGAGCCCCTTTGGGGGGGGGGGTCTTTTTTTTTTGGGGGGGGGGGTCTTTTTTTTTTTTTTTTTTTTTTTCACAAGCACAGTGTTAACAACTAAAAGTGAACCAAGTAATCGCAGTGAGACAAAGTGGTCTCGTGGATAAGCAACCGCCTTGTAAGTGGAAGGTATCGGGTTCGATCCCCAGCTAGTGTATTTTTTTTTTTTGGGGGGGGGGGGGGGGGTCTTTTTTTTGGGGGGGGGGGTCTTTTTTTTTTTTTTTTAGCTGGCGGTCGTCAGCTAGCTGGCGGTCGTCAGCTAGCTGGCGGTCGTCAGCTAGCTGGCGGTCGTCAGCTAGCTGGCGGTCGTCAGCTAGCTGGCGGTCGTCAGCTAGCTGGCGGTCGTCAGCTAGCTGGCGGTCGTCAGCTAGCTGGCGGTCGTCAGCTAGCTGGCGGTCGTCAGCTAGCTGGCGGTCGTCAGCTAGCTGGCGGTCGTCTGCTAGCTGGCGGTCGTCTGCTAGCTGGCGGTCGTCAGCTAGCTGGCGGTCGTCAGCTAGCTGGCGGTCGTCAGCGTGGCCTGCGGCCGATAGCGTTAGCCCCAAAGCCATGTCCAATTTTTAAACTACATTCAAGAGTCCCTTATTGCCAGGTTAAAAAGTTTTCTTTTACATTTTCAGTACTACTTTCTTCCTTTTATTCACTCTGTACACTCCCATGCTATCCTTTTCCAGTCTGTAAACAACTTTACAACATGAATTCAATGATGGGCAGGGTTTTACTTCTCATATGAAAACGCCTTAACTTCGCGAGGTGAAACAAAGGGTCTTTCAAATTCAAGTCTATTCAAGCCCAATCTGGGCTAACAACTGGCCTGCATACCCGAGCAGAATCACTTTATGCTCAACAAAGACACACAGTCTTGGGTAAAGAGGTCCATTTTATTTTTTTTAATTTAGTTATATTTTTTCATTGACAGTATACTATTAAATATCAGGAATATTGGATGCTCTGTTTCAAATACAGTCCAGATTGCCGAGCAATGAATTATCTCCTGCTTCTTGCCAAAAAAACATATCTAACTGGTTTTTAAAACGGTATCATTTTACTTTCCATCTCCCAACATTATTTTGAACTGTCTTGAACTTAAGTTGTTTTCCTTCCTTGAAATGACACTACAGCCAGTCTATTCTGTTCATGTAGGCGTATTGAAAGAGCTTGTCCTCCATGCAGACAAGGAGAAAGAGCCATATTAAGTACTTTTAGGGACAATACATCAAAATAATGCGGTCATTGTTGCAATGTCAGGAATGCTAGTTCTACCTCTTTGGAAATCCTCGCAATAACAAAAGTATCCACTCAATGAAGGGAGTGCCCGTTCTTTTCTTCAATTGATCAATTGATGCCATGTTAGAAAGAGCTGAGTAGTTTGTTACCTAAATATTCAAATATAGCTGATGCGAGCTATTAAAAAAAACTGAATCGAATAGCCTGCATCTTTAATATGAATAACAATGAGCAGTGCCTAAATACAGCTGCACTGCAATTCTAAGTTAGCTTCAACGAAATGTTATTTTCAATGGCATGTTAGTTTGAATGCACCTGTTTCAAAACATAACAATCATTAAATCAGCATCAGAAAGTATTAACAACTAAAAGTGAACCAGGTAATCGCAGTGAGGCAAAGTGGTCTCGTGGATAAGCAAACCACTTAGTAAGTGGAAGGTATCAGGTTCGATCCCCAGCTAGTGTATTTTGTTTTAAAGCCCAAAAGGGCATATGGTGAGAGGGGGAGCAGCTGAGTGTAGGAAAAAGACTGTTAGGGAGCCCCTTTGGGGGGGGGGGGTCTTTTTTTTTTTTTTTTTTTTTTCACAAGCACAGTGTTAACAACTAAAAGTGAACCAAGTAATCGCAGTGAGACAAAGTGGTCTCGTGGATAAGCAACCTTCTTGTAAGTGGAAGGTATCGGGTTCGATCCCCAGCTAGTGTATTTTGTTTTAAAGCCCAAAAGGGCATATGGTGAGAGGGGGAGCAGCTGAGTGTAGGAAAAAGACTGTTAGGGAGCCCCTTTGGGGGGGGGGGGGTCTTTTTTTTTGGGGGGGGGGGGTCTTTTTTTTTTTTTTTTTTTTTTTCACAAGCACAGTGTTAACAACTAAAAGTGAACCAAGTAATCGCAGTGAGACAAAGTGGTCTCGTGGATAAGCAACCGCCTTGTAAGTGGAAGGTATCGGGTTCGATCCCCAGCTAGTGTATTTTTTTTTTTGGGGGGGGGGGGGGTCTTTTTTTTTGGGGGGGGGGGTCTTTTTTTTTTTTTTTAGCTGGCGGTCGTCAGCTAGCTGGCGGTCGTCAGCTAGCTGGCGGTCGTCAGCTAGCTGGCGGTCGTCAGCTAGCTGGCGGTCGTCAGCTAGCTGGCGGTCGTCAGCTAGCTGGCGGTCGTCAGCTAGCTGGCGGTCGTCAGCTAGCTGGCGGTCGTCAGCTAGCTGGCGGTCGTCAGCTAGCTGGCGGTCGTCAGCGTGGCCTGCGGCCGATAGCGTTAGCCCCAAAGCCATGTCCAATTTTTAAACTACATTCAAGAGTCCCTTATTGCCAGGTTAAAAAGTTTTCTTTTACATTTTCAGTACTACTTTCTTCCTTTTATTCACTCTGTACACTCCCATGCTATCCTTTTCCAGTCTGTAAACAACTTTACAACATGAATTCAATGATGGGCAGGGTTTTACTTCTCATATGAAAACGCCTTAACTTCGCGAGGTGAAACAAAGGGTCTTTCAAATTCAAGTCTATTCAAGCCCAATCTGGGCTAACAACTGGCCTGCATACCCGAGCAGAATCACTTTATGCTCAACAAAGACACACAGTCTTGGGTAAAGAGGTCCATTTTATTTTTTTTAATTTAGTTATATTTTTTCATTGACAGTATACTATTAAATATCAGGAATATTGGATGCTCTGTTTCAAATACAGTCCAGATTGCCGAGCAATGAATTATCTCCTGCTTCTTGCCAAAAAAACATATCTAACTGGTTTTTAAAACGGTATCATTTTACTTTCCATCTCCCAACATTATTTTGAACTGTCTTGAACTTAAGTTGTTTTCCTTCCTTGAAATGACACTACAGCCAGTCTATTCTGTTCATGTAGGCGTATTGAAAGAGCTTGTCCTCCATGCAGACAAGGAGAAAGAGCCATATTAAGTACTTTTAGGGACAATACATCAAAATAATGCGGTCATTGTTGCAATGTCAGGAATGCTAGTTCTACCTCTTTGGAAATCCTCGCAATAACAAAAGTATCCACTCAATGAAGGGAGTGCCCGTTCTTTTCTTCAATTGATCAATTGATGCCATGTTAGAAAGAGCTGAGTAGTTTGTTACCTAAATATTCAAATATAGCTGATGCGAGCTATTAAAAAAAACTGAATCGAATAGCCTGCATCTTTAATATGAATAACAATGAGCAGTGCCTAAATACAGCTGCACTGCAATTCTAAGTTAGCTTCAACGAAATGTTATTTTCAATGGCATGTTAGTTTGAATGCACCTGTTTCAAAACATAACAATCATTAAATCAGCATCAGAAAGTATTAACAACTAAAAGTGAACCAGGTAATCGCAGTGAGGCAAAGTGGTCTCGTGGATAAGCAAACCACTTAGTAAGTGGAAGGTATCAGGTTCGATCCCCAGCTAGTGTATTTTGTTTTAAAGCCCAAAAGGGCATATGGTGAGAGGGGGAGCAGCTGAGTGTAGGAAAAAGACTGTTAGGGAGCCCCTTTGGGGGGGGGGGGGTCTTTTTTTTTTTTTTTTTTTTTCACAAGCACAGTGTTAACAACTAAAAGTGAACCAAGTAATCGCAGTGAGACAAAGTGGTCTCGTGGATAAGCAACCTTCTTGTAAGTGGAAGGTATCGGGTTCGATCCCCAGCTAGTGTATTTTGTTTTAAAGCCCAAAAGGGCATATGGTGAGAGGGGGAGCAGCTGAGTGTAGGAAAAAGACTGTTAGGGAGCCCCTTTGGGGGGGGGGGGGGTCTTTTTTTTTTGGGGGGGGGGGGGTCTTTTTTTTTTTTTTTTTTTTTTTCACAAGCACAGTGTTAACAACTAAAAGTGAACCAAGTAATCGCAGTGAGACAAAGTGGTCTCGTGGATAAGCAACCGCCTTGTAAGTGGAAGGTATCGGGTTCGATCCCCAGCTAGTGTATTTTTTTTTTTGGGGGGGGGGGGGGGGTCTTTTTTTTTGGGGGGGGGGTCTTTTTTTTTTTTTTTAGCTGGCGGTCGTCAGCTAGCTGGCGGTCGTCAGCTAGCTGGCGGTCGTCAGCTAGCTGGCGGTCGTCAGCTAGCTGGCGGTCGTCAGCTAGCTGGCGGTCGTCAGCGTTAGCCCCAAAGCCATGTCCAATTTTTAAACTACATTCAAGAGTCCCTTATTGCCAGGTTAAAAAGTTTTCTTTTACATTTTCAGTACTACTTTCTTCCTTTTATTCACTCTGTACACTCCCATGCTATCCTTTTCCAGTCTGTAAACAACTTTACAACATGAATTCAATGATGGGCAGGGTTTTACTTCTCATATGAAAACGCCTTAACTTCGCGAGGTGAAACAAAGGGTCTTTCAAATTCAAGTCTATTCAAGCCCAATCTGGGCTAACAACTGGCCTGCATACCCGAGCAGAATCACTTTATGCTCAACAAAGACACACAGTCTTGGGTAAAGAGGTCCATTTTATTTTTTTTAATTTAGTTATATTTTTTCATTGACAGTATACTATTAAATATCAGGAATATTGGATGCTCTGTTTCAAATACAGTCCAGATTGCCGAGCAATGAATTATCTCCTGCTTCTTGCCAAAAAAACATATCTAACTGGTTTTTAAAACGGTATCATTTTACTTTCCATCTCCCAACATTATTTTGAACTGTCTTGAACTTAAGTTGTTTTCCTTCCTTGAAATGACACTACAGCCAGTCTATTCTGTTCATGTAGGCGTATTGAAAGAGCTTGTCCTCCATGCAGACAAGGAGAAAGAGCCATATTAAGTACTTTTAGGGACAATACATCAAAATAATGCGGTCATTGTTGCAATGTCAGGAATGCTAGTTCTACCTCTTTGGAAATCCTCGCAATAACAAAAGTATCCACTCAATGAAGGGAGTGCCCGTTCTTTTCTTCAATTGATCAATTGATGCCATGTTAGAAAGAGCTGAGTAGTTTGTTACCTAAATATTCAAATATAGCTGATGCGAGCTATTAAAAAAAACTGAATCGAATAGCCTGCATCTTTAATATGAATAACAATGAGCAGTGCCTAAATACAGCTGCACTGCAATTCTAAGTTAGCTTCAACGAAATGTTATTTTCAATGGCATGTTAGTTTGAATGCACCTGTTTCAAAACATAACAATCATTAAATCAGCATCAGAAAGTATTAACAACTAAAAGTGAACCAGGTAATCGCAGTGAGGCAAAGTGGTCTCGTGGATAAGCAAACCACTTAGTAAGTGGAAGGTATCAGGTTCGATCCCCAGCTAGTGTATTTTGTTTTAAAGCCCAAAAGGGCATATGGTGAGAGGGGGAGCAGCTGAGTGTAGGAAAAAGACTGTTAGGGAGCCCCTTTGGGGGGGGGGGGTCTTTTTTTTTTTTTTTTTTTTTTCACAAGCACAGTGTTAACAACTAAAAGTGAACCAAGTAATCGCAGTGAGACAAAGTGGTCTCGTGGATAAGCAACCTTCTTGTAAGTGGAAGGTATCGGGTTCGATCCCCAGCTAGTGTATTTTGTTTTAAAGCCCAAAAGGGCATATGGTGAGAGGGGGAGCAGCTGAGTGTAGGAAAAAGACTGTTAGGGAGCCCCTTTGGGGGGGGGGGTCTTTTTTTTTTGGGGGGGGGGGTCTTTTTTTTTTTTTTTTTTTTTTCACAAGCACAGTGTTAACAACTAAAAGTGAACCAAGTAATCGCAGTGAGACAAAGTGGTCTCGTGGATAAGCAACCGCCTTGTAAGTGGAAGGTATCGGGTTCGATCCCCAGCTAGTGTATTTTTTTTTTTTGGGGGGGGGGGGGGGGGTCTTTTTTTTGGGGGGGGGGGGTCTTTTTTTTTTTTTTTAGCTGGCGGTCGTCAGCTAGCTGGCGGTCGTCAGCTAGCTGGCGGTCGTCAGCTAGCTGGCGGTCGTCAGCTAGCTGGCGGTCGTCAGCTAGCTGGCGGTCGTCAGCTAGCTGGCGGTCGTCAGCTAGCTGGCGGTCGTCAGCTAGCTGGCGGTCGTCAGCTAGCTGGCGGTCGTCAGCTAGCTGGCGGTCGTCAGCTAGCTGGCGGTCGTCAGCTAGCTGGCGGTCGTCTGCTAGCTGGCGGTCGTCTGCTAGCTGGCGGTCGTCAGCTAGCTGGCGGTCGTCAGCTAGCTGGCGGTCGTCAGCTAGCTGGCGGTCGTCAGCGTGGCCTGCGGCCGATAGCGTTAGCCCCAAAGCCATGTCCAATTTTTAAACTACATTCAAGAGTCCCTTATTGCCAGGTTAAAAAGTTTTCTTTTACATTTTCAGTACTACTTTCTTCCTTTTATTCACTCTGTACACTCCCATGCTATCCTTTTCCAGTCTGTAAACAACTTTACAACATGAATTCAATGATGGGCAGGGTTTTACTTCTCATATGAAAACGCCTTAACTTCGCGAGGTGAAACAAAGGGTCTTTCAAATTCAAGTCTATTCAAGCCCAATCTGGGCTAACAACTGGCCTGCATACCCGAGCAGAATCACTTTATGCTCAACAAAGACACACAGTCTTGGGTAAAGAGGTCCATTTTATTTTTTTTAATTTAGTTATATTTTTTCATTGACAGTATACTATTAAATATCAGGAATATTGGATGCTCTGTTTCAAATACAGTCCAGATTGCCGAGCAATGAATTATCTCCTGCTTCTTGCCAAAAAAACATATCTAACTGGTTTTTAAAACGGTATCATTTTACTTTCCATCTCCCAACATTATTTTGAACTGTCTTGAACTTAAGTTGTTTTCCTTCCTTGAAATGACACTACAGCCAGTCTATTCTGTTCATGTAGGCGTATTGAAAGAGCTTGTCCTCCATGCAGACAAGGAGAAAGAGCCATATTAAGTACTTTTAGGGACAATACATCAAAATAATGCGGTCATTGTTGCAATGTCAGGAATGCTAGTTCTACCTCTTTGGAAATCCTCGCAATAACAAAAGTATCCACTCAATGAAGGGAGTGCCCGTTCTTTTCTTCAATTGATCAATTGATGCCATGTTAGAAAGAGCTGAGTAGTTTGTTACCTAAATATTCAAATATAGCTGATGCGAGCTATTAAAAAAAACTGAATCGAATAGCCTGCATCTTTAATATGAATAACAATGAGCAGTGCCTAAATACAGCTGCACTGCAATTCTAAGTTAGCTTCAACGAAATGTTATTTTCAATGGCATGTTAGTTTGAATGCACCTGTTTCAAAACATAACAATCATTAAATCAGCATCAGAAAGTATTAACAACTAAAAGTGAACCAGGTAATCGCAGTGAGGCAAAGTGGTCTCGTGGATAAGCAAACCACTTAGTAAGTGGAAGGTATCAGGTTCGATCCCCAGCTAGTGTATTTTGTTTTAAAGCCCAAAAGGGCATATGGTGAGAGGGGGAGCAGCTGAGTGTAGGAAAAAGACTGTTAGGGAGCCCCTTTGGGGGGGGGGGGTCTTTTTTTTTTTTTTTTTTTTTTCACAAGCACAGTGTTAACAACTAAAAGTGAACCAAGTAATCGCAGTGAGACAAAGTGGTCTCGTGGATAAGCAACCTTCTTGTAAGTGGAAGGTATCGGGTTCGATCCCCAGCTAGTGTATTTTGTTTTAAAGCCCAAAAGGGCATATGGTGAGAGGGGGAGCAGCTGAGTGTAGGAAAAAGACTGTTAGGGAGCCCCTTTGGGGGGGGGGGGTCTTTTTTTTTGGGGGGGGGGGGGTCTTTTTTTTTTTTTTTTTTTTTTTCACAAGCACAGTGTTAACAACTAAAAGTGAACCAAGTAATCGCAGTGAGACAAAGTGGTCTCGTGGATAAGCAACCGCCTTGTAAGTGGAAGGTATCGGGTTCGATCCCCAGCTAGTGTATTTTTTTTTTTGGGGGGGGGGGGGGTCTTTTTTTTGGGGGGGGGGGGTCTTTTTTTTTTTTTTTAGCTGGCGGTCGTCAGCTAGCTGGCGGTCGTCAGCTAGCTGGCGGTCGTCAGCTAGCTGGCGGTCGTCAGCTAGCTGGCGGTCGTCAGCTAGCTGGCGGTCGTCAGCTAGCTGGCGGTCGTCAGCTAGCTGGCGGTCGTCAGCTAGCTGGCGGTCGTCAGCGTGGCCTGCGGCCGATAGCGTTAGCCCCAAAGCCATGTCCAATTTTTAAACTACATTCAAGAGTCCCTTATTGCCAGGTTAAAAAGTTTTCTTTTACATTTTCAGTACTACTTTCTTCCTTTTATTCACTCTGTACACTCCCATGCTATCCTTTTCCAGTCTGTAAACAACTTTACAACATGAATTCAATGATGGGCAGGGTTTTACTTCTCATATGAAAACGCCTTAACTTCGCGAGGTGAAACAAAGGGTCTTTCAAATTCAAGTCTATTCAAGCCCAATCTGGGCTAACAACTGGCCTGCATACCCGAGCAGAATCACTTTATGCTCAACAAAGACACACAGTCTTGGGTAAAGAGGTCCATTTTATTTTTTTTAATTTAGTTATATTTTTTCATTGACAGTATACTATTAAATATCAGGAATATTGGATGCTCTGTTTCAAATACAGTCCAGATTGCCGAGCAATGAATTATCTCCTGCTTCTTGCCAAAAAAACATATCTAACTGGTTTTTAAAACGGTATCATTTTACTTTCCATCTCCCAACATTATTTTGAACTGTCTTGAACTTAAGTTGTTTTCCTTTCTTTTATTTCGATACCATTACGTCATCTTTCATACGCCTGCCCACCATGCACCTCGAGCATTGTATACGTTTCTGTAGATCAATGCAATGCGCATAGATAGCTATGTACTATGGAAAGCCGTTGGTGATTTTATTCACGTACCCCAGACGTATGGAACGCGGCACACGTCTGCTAAATTGACCAATCACCGCCTGTTATTTAGGAGACGTGTGCAAGGTGCGATAGCACACGCCTGCTAGTTTGTTAGCACACGTGTGCCCTTTTCCAAACGGATGCGCAGTATGCTCGTAAATTGTTTTTTAAGGCAATTAACCAATCAAGTCCGCTGTTACAAAGCTGCTCAGCTCTGTGCGTACGGGGCCTGCTCGCTGTTACAAAACTGCTCAGGTCAGTACATATTGGATGGGGGAAACACCTACGGCCAGGCACGGATCCAGGGGGAGGGCCGAAGGGGTCTCCCCCTCCCCCGCCAGAGAGAGAGAGAGAGAGCTAGAGAGAGAAGGAACAGAAGGGAAGGGGGAAAGAGGAGAGAAAGGAAAGGAAGAAAAAAAAGAAAAGGGGGCAAAAGAGATCGGTTGGGCGGGGGGGCGACTGAGGGCCTTGCCTCTGAGTCTGTTGACCCCCCCCCCCCCCCACCTCTCCCCCAAAGAGAGGGGAAGGAAAGGGAAATAAAAAAAGGAGAAGAGGAGACAAAGGAAGGGGGAAAGGAATAAGAAAGGTAATGAAGGGGAATATCAGTAACGATTTTCTCGCCAACAATTTGTTGATCCTCAGGGGGGGGGGACAAAAAAAAAGAGTACGAAGGGAAATGGAAAGAGAAGAGCTAAAAGGGAACAACAAAGGGAAAGAAGAAAAGAAAGGGAGGGGGTCAGATGCAATTAATCCAGCCAACAACATGTGGTTCGGGTAGGGTTGAAAGGCCATTGCCCCCCCCCCCCAGCAAACTTTAAAAAGAGAGAAGGAAGGGAAGGGGAAGGGAAAGAGAAAAAATAGAGGAAGAAGAAAGGTAGGGGAGATCAGTTGCGTTTTTTCCCGCCAACAAGGTGTGAATCGGGGGTGAAAGGCCCTTGCCTCCCCCTCCCCCCTCAGCAAAAGAGAGAGAGAGAAGGGAGGGAGGAAATGGGAAAGAGGAGAGAAAGGGAAAGAAAATAAAGAGTAAGAAGAAAAGAAAAGGGGGAAAATATGCTTTTGCGCTCCTCTCGCCCCCCCCCCCCCCCCCCCCCATAGGACCACCGCCAGATACACCACTGGACACTACTGGCGTACTCCCCCAAACAAGAATAAAACTAGGTTTATTTCTAATTCGATTTCAGTGATTTACAAATGTTGTGAAATGACATAATTTTTAGTAAATTATACTTTATGAGTTTGTTGGAAAATGACTAATTTCCCAAAGATACAGTCAGGCGAGAAGTATGCTTATTTTAATAGAGGCCTTCATGTCCAGGCCCGCGGAACGGCGGGGCTCGGGAGACTCAGATTTTCCCCCTCCCCACTATTTTGAAAAAGTATATTAAAAAGAAATAGAAAGAAAGAAAGAAAGAAAGAAAGGAAGAAAAAAGGAAAGAGGGAAAAGATATAATGCTTATGCGCTCATCTCGCCTCCCGAAACGAGACCAAGCGCCAGATACGCCACTAGACACCACTGGCGTACTAATTGGAATGGGGCAGCCTCCCCCTTAAATGGTTCATTTCTAATTCGATTTCAGTGATTTACAAATGTTGTAAAATGATATAATTTTTTAGTAAATTATACTGTTTTTTGAGTTTGTTGCAAAATGACGAATTCCCAAAGTTACAGTCAGGCGAGAAATATGCTTATTTAGAGGTCTGCACGTCAAGGCTCGTGGAACATAAATTGGCGTAAAGTCCAGGGGCTGAGCCCCAAGAAACTCAGGGGCTATCGGGGCATTCATTAACGTTCAGATGAACATATTTTAATACCCCGGAAACTCAGGGATTTTTAGGAATATTATAACGGTCAGATAAGTATTCAGGAGTACGCCTTAGGGCCCTTGGTGGGGTCAAGGGGTGGAGCCTCCGGAAAGTCAGGGGTTTTAGGCATTTAACTACGGTCAGTTTATCATATTTTGAGACCTCATTATGACACTGGCAGGTCACAATTTATTTTTCTCTCTTTTTTCCCTTCTTCTCTTGAATATACTTTTTCAAAATAGTGGGGGACCCATGCCCCCAAGCCCCGCCGTTCCACGAGCCTTGACATGTAGACCTCTAAATAAGCATAGCCTAAAAAGCCCACGCACACTACACTATTTCTATCAAATTTGCTTATGACTTGCTGACATCATTACTGCTTCGCGATTGGCTGGAAGCTGCTTTCAGTTTCAGTTTCAGTCTTAAAAATCATATGAAATACCATGAATAGTAGAACAATTCGTCCCTGTTTTCACGAAGTGACGGTAGTGAGGAAAACTTTATCTGCACGCAAATTGAATGCGATTTCCATTCACTACCGTCACTTCGTGAAAATAGGGACGAATTGTCATGTTATGAGAAAAAACTCATTATTGTTTCCATTTGCTTTTATTGTAATGCAGAAGTACACCCAAGACAGGAAAAGGATGTTACACACCACTCCTTCCTAGTGCTGTGCCTACTGTCTTTCCTGGACATCCTCCCTATAAACAGACTCATGGCTCAAGACTCCCAGCAAAACCATGTACAACATCCAAAAGTGTTCCCGTGCCTCCAAAGAAACCCTATGACATTACAAAAGAACATGACTATTCTTTTCTGTCTGAGTTGATCAGAAACTGAAGATAACCAGACAGCAACTGCAGGATGCCAAGAAACAGCTTCAAGTGGTGAAACAGAAGGTAAACAGGAGAGATGGACAAACCAGGACTCTCTTGCAGGAAGTCCACGAAAGCAAGCTCATTAGCCGGGATCAGCTTGACCTACTTCAACACAACTTTGGAGAGAACGCATTTACAGAAAACCCCAATTTGTCTTTTTCATCAATATTTGTTTTCAAACATATTTGTTTATGAAAACCTACAGAATGTTAAATGGCATCCTATTTCACATTATACAATTTAAGTGACATTTTGCCGTCAAATTTTTGGGGCTCCAAACACTTTAGAGGGGCTTTAATACACATGTTCCAGCATTGTACAAGTTTCAAGTAGTTGTAGGACATGACGTCTAAATTCACATCACAGGGATTGTGTCTGGTGTGGATTAATTGGCTACGATGTAAATAGGCTTTCTTGATCTGGAGAATGATACTATAGTGACATCTTGTGTTTTACAATTACAACTGTTCTGTAGTCTATACACTGTTGCAAATGTTGAGGAGACCAGGGCTTAAAGCCCTCCTTGAAGTCAGGAAAACCTGTTTTTTCTCTTTTTATAGTGAGCAAAATTCCTCAGTCTATGCAAAAAAGAAAACATAGAACTTAATTTGTACAAACTACAGAGACAGATCAGTCTTTTATATTTTGCTCTTGTCTGCATAGCTTATCCACTGGATGATTGACTGTGAAGCCGTTTAAAACTGGAGAGAGCTTTCAATAATCTTCAAGAAAAACAGAAAACAAAAACAAATAAAATTCTTGGGACACATTGTGACAGTTGCATAACTTAACCATAATGTTCTGTTCGTTAACTTTACACGAAGGCAAACTAAAGTGGAACTTAGAAGAGTTGATTACATTAGGGGTGAAAAATATGTACTTGAATTTTGAGTTGTTGTGAGGTACACTGTATTTGAATATTTACTCTATAAGCTTCATAATTGTACCTGCTGTATCTGATTCAGTTGCTCTAATGTTTGCAAATTATTTGCACTCTACATGTGCTTTGATTCTGCAGGTTTAGGTAACCTGAGATAAACATGTAGACCTTTTTTATAACATTGTCTGGATTGCTCTCAACCAAGTGATTTGCATCATTAACGATGAAAAGCAAGAAATTCACATCAAGTGAGCCACGTTTTCGATACGGTAAACGAGGAGAATTCACAGATGTGTGGCAATTGAAAAGCTTTGTGTAATGCACAGTTGCACACCTTATACACTCCCATAGATCTTTTTTGTACATAGGTTTGAATTTTGGCCCAAAATGGAAAACTGCTTTTGAAGAGATTTGATGACAGAACAATTATATGGAATAATGTCACTAGATGTAAACCCATAAGATTGTGCACTCTTTTGCTATCTAGTATATCTACTGTGTAAATTTGAGGGTAATCAGTTTCAAAACTATTATTATTCCCTGATGAATAATGAAGTCAAAAGACCTTGTTACTATGAGGTTTCACTGAATGGTGTATTGCAGTATCCTCAGATGTAAGTGTCTTCAATTATAGTTCTTCATAGCATATACAGGTAACTTGGAATATATATGCTCAATTGCTATTTCTGGTTTGCATTTATTAGGTGGTCTGTCAACGACAGATCACCTATTGATTTCGTTAGAATTTTCTTTCTTTATTTCTTTATTCTTTATTTTTATTTCTTCCGTACATTTTTTTGTGCACACGTTTACTCGAAATCGACATGGTCAATTGCCTTCAAATTTCTGTCAGTCATCAAGCCCTATGATTTCAAGTCAAATTAACTTTTTCAAGGTCACTAGGTCATCGTGACGTCATCCAGGCGCCATTTTGTAAAAGTCAGGTCATTATCATATCTCGATAACAAGTCATCAAAAATCAACCATATTTAATATACATCAACTTCAGGTCAAAGTTCAACTAAAAATGTCAACAAATTTTGCGCGCGCACCTCGACGCGCACGTACGCGCGTATCAAAATTTTAAAATGCTCCAATTCGTTTAAAAAAAAATTTGCACACGTTTCAGGCCATTTTAAGCATTTTGCAAAAAAACGCGCGCACGGACATGCGCGCGCGTTTTCGCGCGTAATTGCATCTTCCAACATAAAATCGCCAAATTTTTTCTGTCATCATATTTGGCACATTTTTTCAAGCATTTTGATACCTTGTTCAACTTTTTCTGCCCATTAATAACGGAATGAGCGTCCGTTTAAGATAATTACCGTGCGCGCGAGCTTTTGTAATACATAGCATACATGGGCAAAAACATGCCTGTACAAAATCCATTGTAGCGCTTTAGGATGCAAGGTGACCCCAAGTTTTTTTTTCATATTTTGATAGAGTATGAATCGGAGATATGATTTCATGTTTCATTTGACCCTCAATTAACTCATGACGTCATCATTAATGGCCTCCGAACTCAAAATTTCAATGTTCATATTATGACGTCAGCAGATTTTTGGAAAATTGATTGTATCTCTGCAAATGTTGATCAATTTTCTTTCAAATTTTGATATGTTTTACCTTAGAATATTCTCTACAAATGCAGTAACCACGATATTTCATTTTGACAATGGTATCATGGCGTATTTTTGCGATTAAAGGAAGCATGTCAATTTTTCACATTTTGCGTGTATTCTCTATGGGACATGACTTTTTCTCAAAACTGGATTCTACATTCTCGTCTTTCGCGAGCAATATCTCCGTCGTTTTATTTTTGTTAAGGCTGAGCTTTGAGTATGTTGTAGCTGAGACAATAAGCTATCACAAGTGTGCCCTTTATTTTTCGATCAGATGCCGGGATCATGCTCATATTTCACTTACAAAGTGGGATTAGAGAATTCCATTTTCCGTTTACGTGTAATCTCTATGTGAAATGTTTTGGTATATCGGTAACGCACTTGACTTCCGACCTCGAGGTCCCTGGTTCGAGTCCGGGCGTCTCCAACAATTTGTTTCCTTCACCTTTTTTTTCTTTTTGACCTTTCACTGTACCATCTCCTTTGAATATTAAAACACGTAGAATCGCAAATAATGTAATAAACAACCATATTTACTTTATTATTACCCTATTATCACTTGATCCATTACTTTTTGCGTGTAATCCTTATGGGAGATGACTTTTTCTCAAATCTGGATTCTACATTCTTGTCTTTTGCGAGCAATATCGCCGTTATTAGGTGATACGTAACGAAGTCTACGTATCACCTTTTGATTTCGTCAAGATTTTTATTATTTATTTATTTATTTATTTATTTATTATTATTTATTATCAGGTGGGCTGTATAACGTACAGACCACCTTATAATTTCGTTAGAATTGCCTTTATTTATTATTAAATATTTTTCTTATTTCTAACCACTTTTTTGTTGGCAAGATAACTTGAAAATGGCTCAATCAAATGCCTTGAAATTTAGCACATTTATATATAGGCATATGTTCAAGGCACAGAAATTTTTTCAACCTTGACCTTGACTGATGACGTCATCTAGGCGCCATTTTGTAAAATTTTACAAAATTTAACTCATGATCATATCTTCATAACCAAAAGGTATTTCTCATTTATATTTATCATGATCAAGGTCAATATCCGTCCGGTCAATTGCAGGTCAAATAACGCGCGCGTGCTCGTACGTCCGCGCGTCAATGCGTGCGTAAAATTTTGAAATGCTCAAAATCGTCTCAAAATCATTTTGCATACGTTTTAAGCCATTCTAAGCATTTTATAAAAAATCGCGCACACGCGCATACGCACATGCGTGCGCGTTTTCGCGCGTAAAACTATTGCACAACATAGTATCGCCATTTTTGTCTTTCATAATATTTCACATATTTTTACAAACATATTGATAGCATGTTTATCTCTTTATGACTATTAATGACGGAATGATCGACCGTTAAACATAAATTTCCGTGCGCGCGAGCTCTTGTAATACATAGCATATATGGGCAAAAACATGCCTATGCAAAATCCATTGTAGCTCTTTAGGATGCAAGGTGATCCCATTTTTTTTCATATTTTGATTATGTATGAATTGGAGATATGATTTCATGTCTCATTTGACTTTCAATTAACTCATGACGTCATCATAATGGCCTCCGAACTCAAAATTTCAATTTGCATATTATGACGTCAGCATATTTTTGGAAAATTGATTGTATCTTTGTAAAAAATTGATCAATTTTCTTCAAAATTTTGATATGTTCTAGCTGAGACAATTCTCTACAAATCTGGTCGCAACGATTTTTCATTTTGACAAAGGCATCATGGCGTATTTTTGCGATTAAAGGAGGCATGTCAATTTTTCACATTTTGCGTGTATTCTCTATGGGACATGACTTTTTCTCAAAACTTGATTCTACATTCCCGTCTTTCGCGAGCAATATCTATGTCGTTTTAGCTTCATTTACGCTGAACTTCGAGTATGTTGTAGCTGAGACAAAAAGCTATCTCAAATGTACCCTTCATTTTGTCTCAATTTTTTGTTGGATCAGCCCACCTATACTTGTTTCAAACAAGTATTACAAATCTAGTTTATTATTATTCTTCCTCAATTTTGTTCGCAGGATATCTCAAGAATGGCTTGAGCCATTATCATGAAACTTGCAATGATGATAGATCTTAGTCTAACTTAGAACTGCATGACTTTTCAAAGACTCGTGCGCGCGTTTACGTGCGCGCAAAAATTTAAAATGCTCCAAATCATTCTGATTTTTTTTTGCATACGTTTCAAGCCATATGGAGCATTTGACAAAAAATCACTCAAACGCGCATGCGCGCTCGTTTTTTGCGCGTTTTGGCATTTTGCAACTTATAATCGCCAAATTTTCTCTGTCATCTTGTTTGGCACATTTTTTTTAGATGAGCACTATCTAGCTTATTTGTGCTTTATGTTCTCCAAATTTTTGATACGGCGTAGCTAAGCAAATTATCTATAAGAATGACGGACATCATTTATCATTTTGATGACATTATCATAGTGAAAATTTCAATTAAAGGCGACATGTCAGAATTTTCTTAGTTTGCGTGTTTGGCGACTTTTTCTGAAATCCGGATTCTACAAATCTCTATCAAATACCTGAAGGGGGCGCTATACCACTCTTAATCATGGTCACCAGGGAATTTTAGTTTAAACTCTTACATAACATCATATTTTGTAATGATAAACTGTATCTGTTTGGATTAACACAGTCAAATATATGTTCCTTTTGTAGAAAAGAGGTAGAAACCTATCGTCTTATCTTCTTTGAATGTTCTGAAGGGTCCAGAATATGGAATGAGGTGGGAAACAATTTAAAGATGTGGATTGATGTGTTACTTGGTTTCATGTTCTGCCCCTCTCCCTTTTTTGGTCTGTCTCTGCATCTATCTATATATCTCTCTCTACTCTTTCACCCTCTCCCCTCTCTCTCTCTCTCTCTCTACTCTTTCACCCTCTCTCTCTCTCTTGCCTTGCCTCCCTCTTATTCTATTGCTCTGTCTCCCTCTGCCTTACACAGTTGAAACTTGACTCATGGATATAGACCATAATGGGAGTAGTATTTTATAACGAAAGATGAAACCGTGAAAATGCGTTCTTCATTATGTTACACATGAGCATTAATTACGTATCACCTAATTCGTCAAAGTGACGAATTAAAGTCTAGTTTCGGCTTGATTTTTGTTGATTTTTGAGTATGTTGTAGCTGAGACTATTATACTATCTCAAAGTTCTCTCATTTTGTTCAGTCTGATGTCATCATGGTCTGTTGATGATGATCATCAACATCATCATGATCGTGATGATCATCATCATCGTCATCACCATTACTATCAAGATCATCATCATCATGATCATCATCATGATCATCATTGTTTACATGTCTATATAACTTGAAGGCAGACCACTTTAATCGTCCTCGTGACGAATTAAAATCTAGTTTATTTTATTATTCGATGAAATGTCTTTGTAATTAGTAAATTTGGGGCTAAAATCTGAGATGTTGTTTTTGCAATGTCTGTCCTTTCAATTGTGATGTATTATAGCAGTATATATGTCCAATAAAATGTCAAAACTGAAATGCCTATGCTGTAGAATATTCAACACACGTGTGGTAATAAAATGTTCATTTATTCATTTTTTTTCTTCAAATCAAATTATCATAAGTATATTCTCTAAAAACTGGTTGATGAAGAACAAAGAAAGATACTGTATCAAGGAGAATATTATTTATGGAGAAAAAAAGGGGTGTGAATAAATAATTATTACATCAATGATCAGCTGTTTTTAAAGAATATTTATTTCTAGTGAACTGTAAAGAATTTAATTATTCTTTCAGACATATAGAGATTTTCTAGAGAATAGGTGAAAGACAGAAGGTGTGAATTTGATATAAAATGAGTGAGAGAAGAAGAAAAAGAATGTTTGGATGAATGATTGAATGAATGATTGGATGAGTAAATAACATAATTTTTAAAAATAAATGTGTATAATTCTTTTCTTCCCCCTCTTCCTATCTTCAGTATATCGTCCTATATCTGCTTTTCCGTTATCTACCTATCCTTCTATATTATATCTATCTATCCATCTTATTATGTCTAGCTATCTATGTACCCATCTCTATCCAAAATCTATAAGTATCAATCTGTTTATAATAGCCATAAACATAAAATGAATATATTACCTTTAAAGCGTTTTAAATCAATAAACCCTGGCTCTCATAATAACTGAATTAGAAAGACCTTGGCCCTGTAGCTTAAAACTTTGTTAAATATCATGACATAAATATCAAATACAAGTCCCAAATGCTTGATTCTGATTGTTTGAAAGCCAAGTAATATTTGATGTCATTATATCACAGTTTTATATTGACAAAGAGGAAGAAAAATTGGAAGATATACTGAAATAAAAATAGCTTTTTGTGTCCCTTTTACCTCACCATAACACCAATAATTAATCTTGACCTACACCAGATACCATGACTGAGGCATGAGTAGGGTTCATGCATTATGCAAAATACCACAATTATAACGTTTCATACTCGAAAACTGAAAAAACAACCCCAAATATGAAGCTTCATATTGCATATCAGTAGCACAGTTTCGAAGGGAACATCCGGGTATTTCTCGAAGTTGTGCCCTCCTTAGTAATGGCGGACCGCGCTCCATGCGCGCACAGAGCTTTGAACGGGCGCGTACGTATGACGAGTCCGCTCTCTAGCCTTATTAAGTATATATCTCTATGGTTTGAGTTTATCCTTTCTCATTTTCTTGACTGATGTCTATTTGCTTACCGTAAACCAAAACGCCCTCTGTTGTCCTTTGAGGGTCAGTTCGTATGATGATATGATGTCTGTTTGAGTTTATCCTTTCTCATTTTCTTGACTGATGTCTATTTGCTTACCGTAAACCAAAACGCCCTCTGTTGTCCTTTGAGGGTCAGTTCGTACGATGATGTGATGTCTGTTTGAGTTTGTCCTTTCTCATTTTCGTGACTGATGTCTATTTGCTTACGTAAACCAAAACGCCCTCTGTTTCTTCTGACCTGTACTTTGTCTATTTTGCTCCGACCTTTGATTTATTCTTTGTTAATTGGTCCTTTCTTCTGGGTACTTTGTCTATTTTGCTCTGTCCTTTGTTTGTTTGTATGCTTCTTTGTTTGTTTTTATGCATCTTTGTTTGTTTTTGTGAATGTTAATATTGGCCCTTTTGGCCGCCCATATTTTATCCCTACTATTTTTCCAGGACTGCTTGTCATCGGGTTGTAAAGAAGTATTTGGATGTTCAACGGCAATAACCATCGTCTGAAAAAGTTCTACAAGTCCATCGAGTCGGAGAACATGACGGAGTCGGAGAACATGACGGAGTCGTTTCGCTTCGAATCTTGGCGTTTAGCAGAGGCAAACATGTTGAAATGTAATCAAGAGTTTGAACCTTTATTCAGCCAAATACAAGATCGAATTCCAAGAGAATCTATAAATGTGAAACATGTTTTGATATGGAGATGATGCTGTGCTCCTCATTCTAGCTTTATAAACACGATTTACTTTATTCAGTATTGGAAATGTGGCTAGAAACTTTAAAAAGTCATTTTAATGTCACCTGTGTCGCCTTTTTTATTGAAGGAAAGGTCAGAAAAATCTATTTTATGACTTAAAAAGAAATTAAAAAAAAAAAAACCTCAAATGGATAATCGTAACCACATTCTGAAAACCCGGTAGCAATAATTTTTTGCCGATTACTTCGAGATGAGAAATCTTTAAGGTTGTAACCTTACTTTCGAAGTACATGTAGTTCAGAGAAGTTGAGACCATACTGTTATTTATTTAGAATTATTTTGTTTTTGAGATAGCTATTTGTATTCGACTTAGTGAAATTAAAGGCAGATTAATTGGGGTCGTAACCAAGTTAAGTTTTGTTTTGCTTCCAATATGATAGACATCCCAAGGTCTTTTCTAGTAACTTTTATTCCATCACATTCAAATGATGACAGATAGAAAACGGAGAATTTTATAGCTATATTATTTAATGTAAATATGTATTGAAATTATGGAAATAAAAACCACGCTTGAGGATAAGAGGAACAAAAATAGCTATATTATTTGTGTTGATGCTATGGAGGTTTTAAAAATATATTAGTTGAATTAATATATCTTAACGAACACATGAATATTAAAAGAAGAGTTATGAATAATTTTTGTCGATCTATAACGAAAGGTACGATAGGGCAATTTTCCCGAACATGAAATACCATTGGAAACCAAGTAAACATTAAGCTCGATCCTCTGTAAAAATTGTTCATTAATTGTATGGTTTCGCCTGCACTCCATTATGATTTATGACTTGTCTAGTACTATCTATATCATAATATCGTGATTAACATGTAGAATAATCCATTCTTCTCTTATTTATTTCTCGTACCTTACTCTCTCTTTCCCTCCCCATATCCCTACACCCCCTCTCTCTCTCTCTCACTCACTCACAGCTAGGTTTTCTCTTTCATTTAGCAAAGCTGCACATTTAGTTTTATATGTATACCTTTAATTATAATTAGATTGAACATCTCTATTTTGATAAAGATAAAGCTTTGCAAAGCTTACACTGTTTTTTTTTTTAATTAAAAGAAATGACTATAGCATGCATCGACAACTGTTGATGATTTTGTGATAATGTACATGAGTGTATACACTCACACACACACACACTCACATACTCCTAACAAATTAATTCTCGAGTTTCTCAGGGTTGTCTTCTAGGACCATTATCATTTATTTAAATAATTCTAAACAATTAGTTTGAGCAAATGATTTCAACATAATTTCCAATTGCAAAGACCTGTGAGATATCTGAATATATAAATTATTTCAGGATATAGACTTCATGCTATCGACTCATTGAAATCATCAGAATGGTAGAGCACAAACTTGATTTGTAAAACGTTTTCTTGGACATTCCATATATTAATTGATACTATTGCATATATATTTAATTGGTCCTATCCAGACTACAACTGGGACTACCATCCCACACATGTGACCTCCCCCCTCCTATGAAAAAAAAAACTTCTAAGAAAATTATCATAGCTATAACTTGAGGATGTATCCTCCTGGGCAACTTTATTCTAAGAGCTAGATTGATCAATTTACAATTTATATCAATTAATTTTGTATTTTAGAATATTATAGTCAAAATATTATGTACTAATAATTAAAACATTCAGAAAAAAAACACACAAACCTCAAATCATTTCGTTCACTCCAGAAGAAAACAATTTTTTTTTTTGTAATCAGAAAACATTTTTTATTTCATTGTATTCTTTGAAGAGGGTTGGCTTTATTCGCATACAGGAGTTACTTGCACATTTTTAGAAAATTATTGTTGCAACTACTACAAATCTTACTTTAAAATAATTTTCTAAAATTTCCTTTTCTATCAAAGGAACAAAATGTTTTATTCTATCAACATAAAATTCTAAAACTGAACTACAAAGTAGCACCTGCTGATAAAAACTTACACTTAAATCCTTTCTCATACAATCACATTTTTTCATTGATGTGAAGAATACATACATCTTACACTAAATGTTCACCCTTTGGCTAATTTAAACATGTATACAATGTGTACATAATTGGGCTTAAGCTATATAAAAAAAGCAGCAGCTAATCACTGTCTTATTCAATCAAAGATTAAACAAGTAAAATGCAACAAATTTATGGTTCACACATAGTGGTTGTTTGGAATACCTTAAGGTGTTTTCTAATCATATACATGCTTTTACAGTAGCAAACATACTGTAAGCTGATTACTCATTCATGTATTTCAACACACAATGACAAATATGGATACAAAGCAAAATAATCTCCTTGCCCTCACATACAATCCTAATCCTTTGCTCATAAACCACCTTGGCTTGGTTTCACTCTAATTTTGAAAGAATATTTTATTAAGTTGATGAAAATGATCACACGCCATGTATTTGGCAACACTATCGGCACATTACAACATTGAACATTTATTTAAAAATTCTCAACAGTACAGTCTTGAATGAAAGCAGCAAATAGCAAATCTCACACTAACCTGGAATTAAGTCATAGACAATACTTACTGCTCACTTCAATTCCAAACGCCATCATCATGATGGAAGACACTGTCTTAAGATGCTTTAAAGTACAAACTTTAAGCTTTTGCATAATTACAATTGACACAAGTTGGATTATAAAAGGCATGATTCGATAATTGTAATATACAATTATCCCTTTCTTTTGTTTAGGATGTCCATGATATATTAAAGCAGAGGATATAAAATACATCTGGTTCAATAGAAAAATACAAATCTACAACATGGTAGAGGGGTGAAGGTAGCTGGTTCCAGTAGGCAAGAAAAGGCAGCTCTCTCCACAAAACCATGATCCTCATTATGTACCTGTGGTAGGAGATAAAATAAATGATGTTGTTTAAAATACTATTATGGATCGCATTCCTTCATACAATTTCCTGATCGGAGTGATTCTGTCAATTGTCTCCCATACGACACATTTATTACGTCCAGAAATACAAACTGTCCAAGATACAACCATTGAATATTCTACCAGAAATAAAGCAATGATTAACCGTCATAATGAAAGATTTTCATTATAGGAAGAAGAAAAAAATGGATAAAAGCCATGATATGCGTACAGGAAACATTGAACGTAATGGCTCATCTGTATGTATCAAAGTTTATTGCATTGCTGACATGGGTGTGAGGGTCGAGAGATATCGAGAAGTGAAAAGGAGGTTTTCTTGTTAAAAATTATGAATATTCATCTTACTGTTTATTTAAACATATCAATAAAGCTGTTATTATGATTTGCATAAATCAAAATGCAAATTTTATATTGGAGAGTCATACAGAGTCAAACCCTAACACCATTTCAAAATTTCACAACACAGTAACTCTACAAAACTCATCTCAAACCGGTTCCATGAAGACTGATTTTAAGCCTTTTTAGTACAAATAAAATCTATAATATCTGATAAACTCACATCTGAGCTTCTTGACATTCCATACTTCAGTCATCTCACCAGTTGGTTCGCCCATCCTATCTACACACAAACACCTACACAATATAAAAGAAGAAAATGTCTCTGGGTAAAAGGGAAATGCAATCATACTTGCAGTAACAAGATATGTTCATGTATAAAAACAAATGAATTAACAGCTTTAGACACTGACAAAAACATCAACCCTTCTTCAATAGGCATTTTCAATCAAAGTTTAGCATATTTTTATGGAAATAAAGTTTCTGTAACTTCAAAGGATAAGCATATTTCCCCCAAAACCAAGATTGATCATTCTTAAATTTAAGAGAATCAATGCAACCCCATATTCATGGCTTATCATATTATACCAGAAGATGTAAAAATCCCAGTGTCTATATCGCACCATTTTCCTGTTTAAAAAAAGAATAATCAAGGCTTAGGCTTCTCCAATGAAGTCAGTATTTTCACATTTGCTGAAATAGCTAAATTTTGAGGCATAATCTGTGACAATTTTAAGAAGAGAAGAAGGGAGTGAGTTCCACAAACAAGCAATGATGTAATGAGAAGACACAGTATCTTTATCCCTTGAGGTGTGTTATGGGGACCTTGAGAGTGAGACCAAATGAGCGCAAACCAGGCTAAAGCTGGCGCTGTGACATGAGGAAAGTCATGTATCCAGGAGCTAGATTATGGATGTAAGAATCAAGATAAAGAGGGATGATAAACTTACATTGTTCCCATACACTGGATGCTGTTATAATAGCCATCCACGGTGCAGCTAGGTAGAGAGGAGGCCATAAGAGGTATAGCATTCTTATGACTCTCCTTGATAGCATCTAAGGTCACATCAAAGACAGCTTGGCAGGGACTAGGTATCTCTGAGATTCTCCTAGGCTCATCACGGTACATGGCACTGGGGTCATCTCGTTGTTGTTGGGCTGATGAACCTGGATTCAAACAAAATTAAAAGGATTATTCATAACAACACAATGTTTATAATCAAGTATGTTTTAATTACTTTCATCCAAATCATGTTATCATTGCTATCAAATCTAACTTTTATTACTCAGTACTACTACTATTACTACAATAATAATCACATCCAAACATCCCTACTATGACAATAATTATGACTACTATCACTATCAGGATCGAACTACTGCCGATACTACTGGATAACCAGGAACTTATGTGAATCCTTATCGATAGCCGTTCCAAGAATTCTTTATTCAAGTTACATGATCCTGTATACAGTGTAGATACATGTATGTACACTAGTGTCACAAAAAACCCATACAAAGTCACAGTACGTCCTATAAGTAAAAGAGCTTCCAATGATCTTGAAGATCTTTCTTCATTACATTGTCTAAAAGAGGGCGTGTTCATTTATTCAAAAAGTTGCATGACATTTGTGGTGATAGGATGTGAGAATGGCAACTTGCCCATTTCCTGCTGTTAAATAGAGCTCCAAATAGTCTAATATAGTAGGGGTAGAATTATCGGCCCGTATTCTGAAGTCTTGTCTAACTTAGCCACGACTAAAGTTAAACAACTGTTTAGTTAGACAAGACTTAAACAGGACTTAGACGCGAGGTCGTGTCTAAGTCCTGTTTAACTAAATTTCGTATTCTGAAGTCGTGTCTAAGTCTCGTCTAACTAAACAACTGTTTAAGTCCTGTCTAAGTGGTGTTTAACTAAACAACTGTTTAAGTTCTGCGCAAGTCTTGTTTAACTTTCAGTCACGACTTCTGCGCATGCCCAGTAGGCGTTAATTCTGACGATAGACCCAATGCGCATGCGTGCGCGCACCGGATAAATAAATTAACGCGCACAGCTAGCTGTGCGCGTGCCTAGCTGTGCGCGTGCTGGTACCATGGTGATGTGATCGTGACGTAATGACTAGACTGCATGCATGTATTGCACTGTGACGTACGTGTACTACACGTACACTGTACACAAACGCACTAATAATATCACTTATCAGTGCCTCTGTGCTCGGAAGAACCAGCAAAGAAACTTCTCCAACAGAATGGTTAGTTTATTATAGATTATGGAATTTCCAAGATGTCACCATTAGATAAGAATAGTTAATATTATCGAGAAAAAAAATCAGGCTACACGAGAAAAAATCCTGCAAAATGTATTTGATATGTTATAGGATGCACGTACCATCGTTCTCCCCGCAAGTTCGGGGTCAGCAAGTAGAGTGTACCGTAGACGTTGAAAAGCAGCAGAATCGCGCCCTTAAACAGGACTTAAACAACCCCTCGCAGTTGTCTAAAGTTAAACAGGACTTAGACAGGACTTCGTGTTTAACTTTATTTAAACACGACTTCAGAATACGAAAAAAGTTAGACACGACTTCGAGTCTAAAGTTAGACGGGACTTAGACAGGACTTAGACAACTGTTTAGTTAAACAGGAGTTAGACACGACTTCAGAATACGGGCCATCGTGTTTACAGACAGCCCTAGATGGCAGGAGCGATCTAGGAGACATTTATGACATTTATTTATGGTGTAGCACAATAGGATGGTCGTCTGTCTCTGAAAATTACTTTCATCATGTGTGTGCTTTAAAGTCATACCTTGATCAAACAAAAGTTGCTGCTAAATTATGTGCATGCATATTATACAGTAAGGAACTTTTGTCACAATGTTCTCTTTCTGTTCAATTTATGGGTGAATTTTTCTAGCTTTAATAAAATATTATGAAAATACTCAACATATAAAATCAATACTTGTTGAGGTTTTCCAGGTTTCTTGATAACATACCAAAACACCACTATCAATGATAACAACTTACATCCTGTTCCACTTGCTGGTCTGATCGATGTGGGTAGTGCTCCAAGTGATTTGGTACCTCGGGGAATACAAATGCATCTAAATAAAAAAACATGAATCAGTCTGTGTTAAGCTCTTCTCAAGCCTTCTGAAGCATTCTAACAAAAACTTAAATTATTTGTATTGTTTCAGTCAGGTAAGCATCACAGCTAAACTATCTAATACAAAATAAAGATAATTTATTTCAAAATATGAACAAAGGACCAAAGAATGTAAGCTTAATTTAGAGATGTCATGGTAAAATGAAAAAGTAATCAGTTGTGGTCCAAAAGGTGTACAAATCTAGTGTCCCTCCCATGGCACCAACCCCTTTGGGCAAGACATTCATCTACATCTTCTGCCCATCTTGCCCTAGTGCAGTAAATGCATGTCCTGAAGAAATTCCTTGAAGGCTTGAGTGCCTTATCAGGAAACATAGCTTGTCATACTGTAGAATACTAGAATAGGGTTGGCCAAGCTGTATATTGATGGCTATGATTACCTTAAATTTATAACCCCCACCCCCTATCACTCTGTACGTAAGCATTAATAAATAGTGACTTCATTCATTCTCCATAGACATTACATCAAAGTATGTGTGTACACACCAAATGAGAGGGAACTTTTGATTGAGGTACTCATTACACATAGAAGGGACTTATGTCAGGAGATAACCGAAAGACTTTGTAATATCATGCTTTCTTGAACAAAACCAAAGAACTTACACTGGAGACCAGACGCATGGGAAGTCTGTAAAGAACTGGTCACAGTAGGGAAGAGGCATACCAAGAGGTGGAACTGTTCTCTCCGTTATCTGGTTGATCCTCTGATGTGTCACATCCTCGTGTGATTGGCAAGGTTGGTCTTCTGGTGCTGTATCAAGAGCAAAAGTGTTGATATCACTATCCATCTTTTTATCTTTTTATTTAATTCATTTTTTTCAATGGTTTCTAGTTGATAAGAAATGTTGGTAGCCATGGGGCCAAATTGCAGATTTATCTTGCATTTAGGATGCCATAACATAATGTATACAAAATAAATGATACATAAAACCAATACTAAAAGACCATGGTAATACATCCAGCACATAAATAAGACAAAAAGTGCATCTATATTAATAATGAAGTATTGATATAATATGTAGTTTGAGGTTAATTCCCCTTAAAAATAAAAGAGTAAGAAATTTCTTTTAAGTTTAGGCCAATTTGTAGGATATTGGAGTTTTATGAAAACCTTTATTCTGATCATGAATGATGAAAGCCCTTTACTTTCATACATGTAGTATTTTTGTTTATTCCTGTATAATAAATATTTGCTATGCCTATTTACTATGCGGCCACTCACTCGACTGATCATCATCCTGCCTTGACTCAACTTACTTGGTCTCTCAGCAACTGGAGTACTAAATGACTGTATAACCGAGAACGGTCCCTTTTCACCTCCCTGATAGACGGCCTGAGTTCTGTGGTGGACGACACCATTGGTAGGCAGGTCGGATACCACCACACCTAGATCACTTGGATCAGAGCTCACAGAATCCCACTCAACATCCTCCAAAGTTGGGTCTTCAGCCATGGTGTACTCTGTGTTGTATGCTGTGTGTGAATGAGGTAACATTAAGAAGTACAGTTAGGATGATCTTGTGCTTTAATTCATCAAATTCTTATTCAAAGCATGAATTACTAACAAGGAGGGTTCGAGTCAATGATTCTAGATCCTCCTTTTTTTATGATGATCAAGGGTAATAGACTTCACATTTTTGTTTCTTATAACACCTAGTTGCCATTCATTTAAAATCTGTGACAGTTTTTTGCAGCAGTTTACCTCGGCATATCTGAACAATCCTTAATCCTCCCTGGTAATATTTAGGACAACTGGGTCTCCAATACTACATTTCAAATTTACCATATAAATGCACGCAGTGGATTACACAATCATTCAACAAACACAATCATTCTTGGTTTTCAGACAATCTTCAAGTTTAATATAATGTGAGAATAATTACTCTTAAAATGTGAAGATAGTCTAGGAGAGAAAGGGATGGATAGTGTCCTACTTACACCTGACATTATCTGCATCCTCCCTTGGTGGAAGCCAGTTGAGAGTAGCATGAACGTTTTCTGCAGACTCCAATAAGACCTGAGTTACGGTGGGGAACTGGGGTGAACGAGGATCCACTGAAAGAAAAATGGTCATTCAAATAATCAGTTAAATTCAAATAATTCATCAAAATAAAATCCAGGAAAAATGTGAATTCATCAGATTACACTCTACAAAGAGTCTACAAATGATGTAATGAAATGTCTGCCTAATTTTTTTGATCAGCATTTATGATTACTCTCTGCTGAGAGGACAGACCATATCAAAGAAAACAATACTTTTAAAATAAAAAACTATTATACGAATAGCGTTATCGCCTTCGCTGTCTTCTTTGTTGTCGTCGTCGTCATCATCATCATTATCATGAATAGTAGTTGAAATAATAATAGTTGTAGTAATAGTATAATTGGATATTTATAGTATTCATATCCAGCAATCAAATATTTTATCTACTCAGTGCTACCCAGTAAGGGTTCACAAATTGTTATCACCAACACAATTTTGTGAATGTTGTTTCATACGTGGAAGATCGGTAGTGCAAGATTAATCAAAATTGGAATATTGGGTTTTACTTGAAACTGAATTAGATAAGATGGCTTCTTGAGGATAATCACATTCCTCAAAACTAGCAGAGTTTATGACCTACTGTATATGCAAAAGGTGGGGTATAAAAAGGCATAGTTACCATCACTAAAGGTTCTGACAGAAAAGCGATCTCCATAATCACTGATAAATCCATTGTAAACCATAGCAACCTGAACATCATAGAGAGTATCAGGTGTTAGTCCCTCCACATCAGCAGTCATTTCTCTTGAATTGGCATATACATCCCTGGTCAAAATATAAAAAAACAATTTACACAAATAATATACTTATTTGATTTGATTTGATAAGGTTTTATTCGAATATTCAACAATACAGCTGGAGGCTGATGCAAGTGAATTTAAAAGGTAAAAATAATTCAATATAGACATATAAATATAATTATATGCTTTAAAACTTTTCAATGAATCCAGATTTAAACAATACATAGTACATAAATCATAAATAACGAAAACAATAATAATATTGAGTTCGGTTTGCATACTTGGATATGAAATAAATAGAAAATCAAAGGGTATAAGATCAGATATACAGTTTCAGAGTCGGTGCAGGACATCTTGAAAATATATTAAGACAAAAATTATTAATGATCGTTAAAAAATTAAAACTAAATGATTAAACTGTAACATTTACATGAAATATATATAAAAAATAAATTGATAAAATATAATTATTAAATATTGTTATGTATGATCTTTATGAATATGTGATGTAAAACCCAACTTGGAACATCAAATTACATTTATTAAATTACGTTTATTAAAATAACATTAATAATTATTGCATTGAACAACTTGCATTTATCAAAGTTATTATACTCAAAGAAAGGTGGTCTCCTGCGTTCAAAAGTTCTGTTAACTATAAAAATGTTAATTTGCCATATGCTTGTTTTCTTTTAGTGTTTAAAAGTAAATTGTTTTCACAATAAAAGTGCCAAATTTATAACCCAAAACATTGTCAGTCTTTTAGGGATACTGACCAATTTCCAGGGTCAGAGCCACATTCTATATCACCAAAGGTTACTAAAGCTGCCCTGCTTTGAAATTTTCAAGATAACATAAGTGGTAATCGATCCAAATTTGTCCTTTGCTAGGTTTAGTAGTTTAGTTTAAGACTATTTAATTATCAATAATAAAATGCTGAAAATGCGCTTCAATATTTTTCTGTAATATGTAATTATATTGTATTATGTTATTGAGCACAGAAACAAAATTAAATTGAACAAACAAACAAGTAAAAGAAAACTTGCAAACTACGAGAATGCCAAATATTGTTAATGAATTGCTTACCCTACATCTGGATTGCTGACTCGGACAGTGTAGTAGATGTCTGGACGACGTCCACCAATTTCAGGTGGAGGTCCAGTCTCCACAGGGAAATCCCAGGAAACAGAGATGGCCTCGGGTGATATAGGTTCAGCCATGATGTTGATTGGAGGTATGGGACCATCTAAAAGAGAGATACAAGCAAGTTGAAAAATGAAAGAATTCTATGTGCCAGATACAAGCATGGTGAATGTGGATGGTAAACAAGTGTACTTTACGTGAGCAGTGTATATCCAACCTTGGATTACACATTTAATGAAATAAACATTTTTTTAAAATTAGGATTGGAAATTAACTTAAACTTAGCCGAATTCTGCAAAGATAATTTTTGCAACAATCACAATGGAAAATCAGGATTTTCTTGGAACATCGACCCAATATTCTTACATGTGTATAGGTTTACTTTATAGGAAAGGTTGACTGCATGATGTAGTATAAAAAAGCAAAAACTGCCTGTTCATATACATGCAGTGAACTTTCATGGAAAGCTGTATAAGAATTTGAACTAATTAACAAGAAATCTCCCTTGATACATAGGCAAGACTAAATTTGTGCTAACATGACCATAACAAAATACTCAGAAGATGACCTTTCAAAAAGAAGATGACCTTTCAAAAAGAAAATGAAATATTTGCCTAAAAGAACGCTGTGTTCCTGGCACAAAAGAATTGGAGTGACAGGTAAATATCAGGTTATGGATTGGTAAAGGTAAGATATTCTGGAAGTAAATCAAGTGCTTTACAATAATCAAGATTTAATTGACATACCGGTATGACCTTGGACAGATATCATCAACATTTAAACTTGGTCAAAGCCTTCAATAATCTATTTGTGGTTTCAATTTAGCGATCACACCTGAAAATTGTAGGTTATTTGAGTATTGATACAGTGATTTACTCGACCGACAGGCTTTCAAGAGATGTATCATGGTGATCAAACCTAAAAGTTACAGGAAAATGCAAGTACAATGCATGGACACATGCTCAGATAGGCATTATTACTTAGTCTATCTGTTACAGCAACAGAGGAAAAATATTACTTTGTAAGACTTGGCAATATTCTTTAAAGAGCATTCTCACCCAGTTTCACGATTTGCAATTATACCTTTATTACTCAACATACACAAATCCTCATCAAAAAATTAAACCGATAAATGGGACAGCTAGTGCTCTCGCCATCACCGCTGCTGTTGGGAAAGCAGTACGTAGATCTGTGCATATCTTCTAAATAGACTGATGAAGGATCGATGAATGACATGAATGGACTTAATGGAATAAGGAAAATAAACTGTGGTTATTTTATCTAAACAGTGAAACCTACCAGTCATATAGAATGTCATTGCTATGCCACTTCAGTATTGAGCCAGATTAAAAAAGATAACTTGCCACTTACCACAGAGTGCACTCCTCTATTTGAACATCATAGTTGAGATCTGTTACCATGATCTGGACCACACTCAAGCCAAACATTGGAGACCATGACTAACGTGCTGAGAGAAGCACGGACAACAGGATTGAGCCAAGACAGGACATTGTAGGTTGTTCTATTTCGTGGATGAGAGAATCACATGTGATTCTTGGGATTCACTTCAATAAAACAAGCTACCTGTCAAATTTACGTTTTATTTTCTTCTCAATATGCTGTGTTCAATCTTGGAGATATCAGGTAGACACATTGACAATACCTTATTCAAGGAGTTGGAAATCCGTAGAGTTGATACTGCCTCAATGTAAATCACTAACAAATATGTTTTACTTGATGGTATTAATTTGTTTGCGAAAAGCCAGGTTAACAGAACAACACAATTTAGGCTAGTTACTTTGGGTTTAGCGATTTTTTTTGTTTTTGTTTTGAATTTTTTATTTTATTTTTGTATTAGTCACTTCAAGGTACATTGATGTATTTGAAAAATTCAGCGATTAGTTTACAAGGTTTTAAGGACAAAGTTTATAATGTTGTCTGATAGATAATACTAATTAATCATGTGGTTCGTTCATCTAGTTTATCAAAAGGAAAGTAAGCCAAGTTTAATTGCAAGTAGCATTTGCTTCAGAACGTTTATTCTTGTATTTTAATGTTAACAAACCAAAGACTTTGTGAAAAAAATTATCTCTGGCTTTAATACTTGGGGGCCAAATATCAGATTCAAATCGCCCAAGTCAATCTAATCCCAAGAACAGTTCCAAACAAAAAGCAGTAAATTCACATCGCAGATTTCGAATGAGACCACCAATATGCCCAATACCAATTTTGTTTACACAATACACAACAGCTGCATACATGAACTCCAGACTTGCTGGAGCATGTTTCTCTGCCGCTCCGTTTTTATCTCCGCTTTCTCTCTCTCTAACCCCCTTAATTATCTCCCTTCAATGCAGACTTCTGGTGAATGCCAAAAAAGTAAACCTTTTTGATCAAAAGTTGCTTGGGATAGATATTTACAACCACTTTCAAAATCGTCTCAAAATCAGACTTCATAATTATGCTCTGTAATATTTGTATGAAATTTCAAGTTGAAAATGAAAGCCAGAAATCTACATTTACGGTACTCCATTTCAAACTGGAGCCCATGAATGTATTGAATTCTCAAATTGTAACGAGGCATTATTTGATGAGGCATTATTTGATATGGCTGATTGAATTTTTTTTTCATTACCCCTTCATAAATGAAGAAACAGTCAGATTTACATGGACGGTATGAATTGTTAGTTATCATCATCGCTAACAAAATCGTGTTCGCAAATTTTGAATTTGTTTATTGCTAATCTCTTACACTAGAACCCTGAGAACTAGTTGGTGAACCAAATAGCAGAATTTGTCTTAGAACCACTGGTAGCAGGGCAGAACTAGTATAAACTGAATGCAGAATCTGATCCCATTGCATAAGACTTTATTGATGGTAACTTTGCTATTAATGTAACTTCCATGAAAACCTTGATTTGACTGGCTATTGATCAGTTAATATTGATTGAAAAGTTACCATCAATGTTAAGTTTGATGCAATAGAGCCCTGGAACTACAATGCACAACCACTGATTTCTACATAGAATTATATGCTAATCAAATCGCAAAGCTGGTACATGTATTATAACCACTTGTATTAGAAACAATTGAAGGTGGGCAAAACTAGTCAGAGAGCCAAACAGCAGGTCTGGTAATATAACCACAGGGCAGAGCTTGTTAAGAGAACCAGACTGCAAAACTGGTAAGAGAGCAGAAAGGGTAGCAGAGCAGATCTGAAACTCCAAATTATGTAACTTGTAGTACAAATGCTGATGGCATGACTAGTTACTTCAACTCAATCTGCTCACTATAGTAGTGGACCTCTTGTCAGCTGGTTTGATGAGGAGGAGCCAGTAGACTGGAGCAAAACCATTATACCAGAACTGAAGGTGGTGTGTTTCTTTGTTTCCATAAACAAGAGAGTTTGAGGAAATTCATAACTGAAATCAGTCTGGATTTCATAGGCAGTTCAAGAAAAAATGAACAGAACTATCATTAGTTTAGTATAATGTTTAGTAATTAGTAATTAGTGTTTTGAGTAAATTTGTTTGTTTTCTCTTTTGCTTAGGGACTGAGCTTAGAGGAAGGAAGGAGGTTCGGTATGAGCACTGACAATACCTATATTTTGTTTTTTTTGTTAATATTGTCTAAAAAAAATTAGTCTCAGAATTGTCTCAATTGATTTCAATAATCAATTGTTATTGAAGTCGGGATTAGCAAAATAATATTTTTTGGCTGACATTAGTCAACAATTGATTCCCCTCTAAACAAATTTTAAATTGATGTTTTTTTAGTGGCTTACTTCGGTGCCAGTTTTCTTTTGACTTTTGACCTCATGACCCCAAAATATAATCAGTTGATTGGCTCTGCATGACCCAAGTTTGGCGGGAATCCATCAATCGTTTCTTGCGATCCCGAGAACCCGAAAACATAATGCCTCCAGCCACTTCGTTGCAGAGGCATAAGAAGTGTTGGTTTCATACACCCTTATCCACTTTGGGGTTTCAAAAGATGATCTCCATTTGAATCATTAGCATTATCCAAGCCTTTTCTAGTTTTACCTAATATTAGCACAACTGCATTAGTATAAAGCTCCTCTCATGTGGTTTGTATTAGTTCAAGGACTCCATTGCATGGGCACAGTTCCACTGGTAGAGCTGGTATTATGCCGCAGTCAAACAGCAGATCTTTAGTCACCAGTCTTTTCAAAGTATCCCACCTCTGCCACCACGAAAAGCAATGACAATGCTCCAATGGCAATAGATGTTAGGTTTAACCTTACAACTTATTAAGGCATGGCTGTACACAACTTTGGCTGGAGAGAAACGTTAATTACATACGATTTCTTAGTCACAAATCCATTACTTAGCTTGAGCTATAAAAGCATTAGCAAAAGGACAATGGGTTTCTAGGTTTCAACCTTGAGGTCAAAAGCAGGTAGGCTGCTGAAGTTAGTGGCAAGTTATATTTTTTGTTCTGGCTCGATAAAGAAGCAACGTAGGATAAGATAGCACACTGACATAAAGATAAAAAAGTTATTTATTGAAGTAGATAAGTAATTAGGGAGCTCATGCGTGGTTAGAATACTCACCCATGGTAGTGATAACTTCTTGAGAAATTGGATTAGTCACCTCGCCTTCAATGTTTGCGTGCACAGATACCACATATCTTGTGGCTGGCAGCAGATCAGTGAAAGTGTATTCAGTTTGTGAATGGTGCAATGTGATGCTTTCCCTAGGGCCAAGGAGGTTACCTTCTCCATCTACAGCTTCAGCAATCACTAGGTAACTGTGAGGGCGAGCATTTCCTGGAAGCACAGGTGGGTTCCAGTGGGCATCGATACGAGTTCCCGTGGCAACAATGTCCACATTCTGGGGTTGCTCACTACCACCAGGCAATGCTCCTGTTTATCATCATGATCCAATGATTTAAAACAAAAGACTAATACATTATATGATACATATAGATAAATGTAAAAAAAAAAAAAATGGTGTTAAACTGCACTTCTGCTTTCTAAAATACTGTTGCTTTCATAATATTACAACGGTGGTTGGGTCCATGGCCATGAAGACTGTACTGCTGTTAAGACTGTATTAGGAATTAGTTATTCTGCAGGAACAAACTTTGTGTGAGTGTTAGCATTAGCAAATTTAGCACCTGTGTTATGGGCCCGACTTCAAAGGAAAAAAAAGGTGGGGAAAAGTTGCTTCTACATGAGGAAATTATTACGGACAATAATATATTACTTGCTCTAAAATAGCTTGTTCTTTTCTGCTGGGTCTTGTTTAAGCACCTTCTTGCAAACATTAGCTTAAAAGACTATATCAGATTCTGTGTACGAGTTATCAGCCTAATCGGCGGGCAAACTAACATTGCTTATGGGGCCAATATTCTTCATACATTTCAAAACTTGAAAATTCCTCTTGAGAGATTTAAAACTCTATATGTTGGGTTTTGATAGATAAACAATAAATTCGGCAAATAAACACTGCAATTGAAGAAATATATTCTTCAAAATGTGCACCTGTAGTGACACGATCCACCTGTGGCCGGCTGTAACCTTCCTCATTAAAGGACTCGATGGACACCTCATACTGTTTCTCTGGATCAAGGTCAGTGAAGGCATAACTCTGCTGAAATTGGTCCACCTCCACAGTATCAGTTTCTCCTGTAGCAGGGTCAGTCAGCCTAATCCTGTAGCCAGTGGTATCGCCCCTGGAAGGCTCCCATTGGATGTTGATGCGACTGGGAGTGGCTGTCAGCTCCATCCTGCTTGGAGCTTCGGGAGGGCTACGCGCTGGACCTGGTTCTTTGGTGTGGAATGTAACTAACAGATTTACTCTACTGTCTTTTCCTAGACATACTTGCAATAGCACAATTAAGTTAATAATCAAAGAACGTTTATATCCCCCCCCCCCCCCCCCCAACACATATGTAACAGTACATTGCTTTAAAAAAGAAACACTGCACAAAAAGGCAAATGGGGATGCATGGTACATTGTAATACATGTATATACCATTTCTCTGTATAGTGTATAGCACACAGACCAAGGACATTTTTTCTCTTTTGGCTTCTACAACCATTCTCTTTTGTTATTTTCTTAATCAGTTGTGGCAAGATATTGAAGTCATTTATTGCCTCATGTTGGAACAATGTTTTAATGTTCGCATTTGAATAATCAAAGAAGCTTAAATCAAAGAAACTTTCATGTTAATTTAAAGTAGGCATTTGCACCTGAAATGATCAACTGCGAATGAATGGTGGCACATGGCATTTGAATGATGGAAGCATGTGCATGGAGTGATTTGACAATGGTATGACATTTACAAAACTTAAATGAATGGCATTTGAATGGTGGCACCATTAGTAAACCATATAAATGGTAGCAGTCAAGGATGACAAATGGTAGGCCAATGGTGAATGATGAATGGTGGACCAATGTAGAATGGTAAAATGTAGACCAATGATGTTTAGTGGATGGTAGACTAATGATGGATGGTGAAATGTAGACCAATGATGGATGGTAAATGGTAGATCAATGGTGGATTGTGTAATGTAGACCAATGATGGATGGTAAATGGTAGATCAATGGTGGATGGTGAAATGTAGACCAATGATGGATGGTGAATGGTAGATCAATGGTGGATGGTGAAATGTAGACCAATGATGGATGGTGAATGGTAGACCAATGGTGGATGGTGCATGGTAGACCAATGATGGATGGCCGGATGGTAGATCAACGGTGGATGGTGGATCGTAGACCAATGGTGGATGGTAAATGGTAGATCAATGGTGGATGGAGAAATGTAGACCAATGATGGATGGTAAATGGTAGACCAATGATGGATGGCCGGATGGTAGATCAACGGTGGATGGTGGATCGTAGACCAATGGTGGATGGTAAATGGTAGATCAATGGTGGATGGAGAAATGTAGACCAATGATGGATGGTAAATGGTAGATCAATGGTGGATGGTGAAATGTAGACCAATGATGGATGGTAAATGGTAGATCAACAGTGGATTGTGGATCGTAGACCAATGATGGATGGTAAATGGTAGATCAAAGGTGGATGGAGAAATGTAGACCAATGATGGATGGTAAATGGTAGATCAATGGTGGATGGTGAAATGTAGACCAATGATGGATGGTAAATGGTAGACCAATGATGGATGGCCGGATGGTAGATCAACGGTGGATGGTGGATCGTAGACCAATGGTGGATGGTGAATGGTAGATCAATGGTGGATGGTGAAATGTAGACCAATGATGGATGGTGAATGGTAGATCAATAGTGGATGGTGAAATGTAGACCAATGATGTTTAGTGGATGGTAGACTAATGGTGGATGGTGAAATGTAGACCAATGATGGATGGTGAATGGTAGATCAATGGTGGATGGTGAAATGTAGACCAATGATGGATGGTGAATGGTAGACCAATGGTGGATGGTGCATGGTAGACCAATGATGGATGGCCGGATGGTAGATCAACGGTGGATGGTGGATCGTAGACCAATGATGGATGGTGAATGGTAGATCAATAGTGGATGGTGAAATGTAGACCAATGATGTTTAGTGGATGGTAGACTAATGGTGGATGGTGAAATGTAGACCAATGATGGATGGTAAATGGTAGATCAATGGTGGATGGTGAAATGTAGACCAATGATGGATGGTAAATGGTAGACCAATGATGGATGGCCGGATGGTAGATCAACGGTGGATGGTGGATCGTAGACCAATGGTGGATGGTGAATGGTAGATCAATGGTGGATGGTGAAATGTAGACCAATGATGGATGGTGAATGGTAGATCAATAGTGGATGGTGAAATGTAGACCAATGATGTTTAGTGGATGGTAGACTAATGGTGGATGGTGAAATGTAGACCAATGATGGATGGTGAATGGTAGATCAATGGTGGATGGTGAAATGTAGACCAATGATGGATGGTGAATGGTAGATCAATGGTGGATGGTGAAATGTAGACCAATGATGGATGGTGAATGGTAGATCAATGGTGGATGGTGAAATGTAGACCAATGATGTTTAGTGGATGGTAGACTAATGGTGGATGGTGAAATGTAGACCAATGATGGATGGTAAATGGTAGATCAACAGTGGATTGTGGATCGTAGACCAATGATGGATGGTGAATGGTAGATCAATAGTGGATGGTGAAATGTAGACCAATGATGGATGGTAAATGGTAGACCAATGATGGATGGCCGGATGGTAGATCAACGGTGGATGGTGGATCGTAGACCAATGGTGGATGGTGAATGGTGGACCAATGATGGATGGCCGGATCGTGGACCAATGGTGGATGGTGAATGGTTGATGGTAGACCAATGATCGATGGTGCATGGTAGACCAATGGCAGATGGTGAAATGTAGATCAATGATGGATGGTAAAAGGTAGACCAATGATGGATGGTAAAATTTGATTTGATTTATTTACCACAGCAATACATTTCATACAATGATTTTACAAATACAAGAGAAACTATTGGTTGGTAACAGTAGACCAATAATGGAAAGTGGATGGTAGACCAATGATGGATGGTGTATGGTTGATGGTAGACCAATAGTGGATGGTGAATGGTGGTCCCATGGTGGATAGTGAATAGTAGACCAATGTAGAATTGTGAAATGTAGACCAATGATTGATGGTGAATGGTAGACCGATGGTGAATGGAGAATGGTAGATCAATGATGGATGGTGAACGGTGGTGCCATGGTGGATAGTGAATGGTACACCAATGGCGGATGGTGAAATGTAGACCAATGATGGATGCTACATGGTGGATCAATGATGGATGGTAAATGGTAGATCAATGGTGGATGGTGCATGGTAGATCAATGGTGGATTGTGAAATGTAGACCAATGATGGATGGTGCATGGTAGACCAATGGTGGATTGTGTAATGTAGATCAATGATGGATGGTAAATGGTAGATCAATGGTGGATTGTGTAATGTAGATCAATGATGGATGGTAAATGGTAGATCAATGGTGGATGGTGAAATGTAGACCAATGATGGATGGTGTATGGTAGACCAATGGTGGATGGTAAAATGTAGACCAATGATGGATGTGGGATGGTGAAATGTAGATCAATGATGGATGGTAAATGGTAGACCAATTATGGATGGTGAAATGTAGATCAATGATGGATGCTGCATGGTGGCCCAATGGTGGATGGTGAAATGTAGACCAATGATGGATGGTGCATGGTAGACCAATGGCGGATGGTGAAATGTAGACCAATGATGGATGGTGCATGGTAGACCAATGGTGGATGGTGACATGTAGATCAATGATGGATGGTAAATGGTAGACCAATGGCAGATGATAAAAAGTACATAGACCAATGATGGATATATTATGAATGGCAAACCAATGGTGGATGGTGAATGGTAGATCAACGATTTTACACATACAAGAAGAGAAACTATTGGTTGGTAAAAGTAGACCAATAATGCATAGTGGATGGTAGACCAATGATGGATGGTGAATGGTAGACCGATGGTGAATGGAGAATGGTAGATCAATGTAGAATTGTGAAATGTAGACCAATGATTGACGGTGAATGGTAGACCGATGGTGAATGGAGAATGGTAGATCAATGATCGATGGTGAACGGTGGTGCCATGGTGGATAGTGAATAGTAGACCAATGGTGGATGGTGAAATTGGTAGACCAATGATGGATGAAGAAAGAAAGGCCAATGGTAAATGCTGAATTGTAGACCGATGGTAGATGATGAATGGTAAACCGATGGTTGATGCTTAATGGTGGGCCAATGGTGGAGGCTGAATAGCAAGCCAGAAGTGTGTCATCATTTTATTAGAATGGTGAAAAGAAAGAGAATCATCTATAACCAACCTGTCCTGAGTTTAGCAGAGATAGGCATTGAACTCCCAGCAGAATTAAGGCTTGTCAACTCAGCTGTATATATGGTGTCTGGATCCAAGTCTTCAAACGTGTATTCATTTGTATTGGGTCCCAGCTTTTTTGAGAAGATGTCTGGGAATGTAACAGTTCCTAGTGTTAGTTGATATCCATCAATAAGTGTCCCTGGTTCCCTCCATGACAGAGTAGCACTGGTCGAAGTGGTCTCTGCAGCCAGACCCTCTGGCCTACCTGGAAGTGCTTGTTCTGGAAAGATGCAATTAATTATGTAGGTCATATCAGTGCATTTGTCTACAAAAGCCTTTGAATCATTTATCAAGAACTACTCCTTCCGACAATGTGATATTAACAGCCTGATCTTACATTAAATTATCTATCATCATTGTAATGAAGGCTAGATCATTCATTATCTCTCTCGTACGTGTAATACTATAATACACTGTAAACAAACTTACCAGTCCTGCCGGTTGCCCTGGCAGGCCTGCTCTCTCCTGCTTGGTTGACAGAACTGACAGTCACCACAAAGTCTGTATCTGGTTGCAGATTTCTCAGTAGAATCTGGTCTTTGCGGCTATTCACCCTCTCTTCAACCTCATTGGGTGGAAATCCCCTGGATGCACTTCCAGCTCGCACAACATAGCCAGTGGCGCCTTCTTGAGGGTTCCAACTTACTCTCAGGTTGTTGCCTTCTGATGTGACATCTACTCCAGACGGTGTTTCTGGAATACCTGGCTGAGCAGTTTCATCACCAGCTATCATGATTTTTAAATCAACAACACTATCCATTTAGTTGGTATTATCAATTAAAATACATGCTTGTTGGCTAAATCTTTGAAGTATTGTTTAAAACAATGGTAGTCAAGAAGCATGCCATCCCTTGAACTATGAATAAATACAAGAAGTGAAAACCATGATCACTGAATAGTAAAATGTAGCTGAAGACGTAGCTGGCTCTCCTTTAGGAATTAGCTGCATGAGAAGACTATAGGTTTGCCATCAGAACAGCATACAGAAGTCTAACTCCTTTACTCCCCCTGACAAAAAAAAATGATTTCATTCATTAGAGAGCATAAAAGGAACATAACCGGCTTCTCTGCATTAGCTAGTTGTTAATAACAAAGATTTTTTTGGACCTCAAGAAATTGCAAGCAAATTTCTAAATTGCTTCCAGGCATCCTTTTCAGAGGATGAGGTTTGCCCGATGTCCAAACAAAATGCGACTTCCAAATCACATGTCTGAAGTCATCCGACATCTTGGTTGGTGATGGCTACTGACTCACAATTTTTTTTTCAAGACAAGCAGGCCCAAGGCAATGGTGGTTTACCATCCGTTCTGTTAAAGCAAACTGCAATAGGGCTTCCATATTACAGCATATCTTCTCTCTATCACTATCATCAAGCAAAGTTCTAGACTTATACAAACTATAGCCAGTATCTGTCCAGCATTCCAATTAGGTGAAATGACAGATCCCTCAAATCATTGACCTGTTGTACTAGTAAGATGGAATGTACGGTGAAAGTGTAAATCAATACCACCTGTAATAGTATTAATTGGTCTATCACCAGCATCCAGCATCGGTTACAAGAGTGAGTAAATAGCTTACCTGTTTGGTATTACAGGGTCAAGGTTCCTTTTCTGTTGATGCATGTGTATTCTTTCAAGACATTTTGTGGTGATTTTGACGAAATGAAGATTAATATCTTGCTTGGTAAGCACTCAAAAAAGTTTAATAATGGCAGAAACCCCTGCTCTTGGATAAAAGCTGTCCTGTTTATCTTTTCCAATAACTACAACTTTTCATTTTCATTTCACCATGATCTCTCTGATGTTTGGGAATATAATTTATGATAGAATTACCTCATATTTCCCATATTTAGATTATTCATAAGTTGGTTTGATTTGATCGATATTCCTATTTCTCCACGTTGATGAAAATGTACTGCTAAATAGGAAGAATTTCAGAAGATGGTTGTCCACTTACCATATTTTGATATTGAACATTAGTCTGTACAAGATAAACTTTCTCCCATTATTTGCCAGAACTACACTTAATTTTGACAATTTATTCATCTATTCATGTTACCTTAATTCAAAATGTGGCATCTATAATGAATGAAATTGCCAAATAAATCATAAATAAATTAAAATATTAATAAATTGTAACCATGTATATGACATTGGTGCATTTTATTCAGCCTATTCTGATCTCCGACATTCACCATGGTAAATACCGGAGAAAAAAAAATCATAGTACTCTACTTACCCCTTTTGTTTCCAAACCTCAAAACTAGATCTAAATGGGTATTCATTCACCACCTGACTAACTATAGGCAGGCCACACTTACCGGAACCTGTTCGAGTTTGTCTTGTTACGGGTTCACTCTCTCCATCTGGTGAGGTAGATACAAGATTGACTTGGTAGTCTGTGTCAGGGTCTAGGCCATCCACAGTAAGACTTCTTGCATCGGCAGGGAGTCTCCTTGAGAATTGTTGTGGGTTAGAGGGAGTTCCAACATCCAACCTGTATCCCGCGATGTTGCTTCCTTCTGGTTGCCCCCAGTTTACATCAATAGAATCATCGCCAGGGGTTACTCTTGTAGGAGATGGTTTCTTTGGCAGTCGGTTTTTCCCTGGATAAACACATTTGAATAACATCTACAATGAGCTGCATATTTTTAAAATGCGATTCATCCAGCGAGCTGTCCTTTGAATGTGACCTTTTCTTTCCTATAGAACATTGAGTAATCATTTTCAATTTGAAATATTTGCAAATCTGATAGCTTCATCACACAATTAAAACCTTACTTATGAAACATTTTTTGTAATATTTGATATAATATTTTCTAGATTATAATTTCCCTACGCCATCTCAATAACACTGTCTGGATAAATCGTCCATGGTTCAGAGTTGTCGCTTTCATTATATGTAACTGCAACAAAGGGATAAAATTCTTTTTCCTGGATTTGTTATGGACGGACGGACGGAAGGACAGAAGGACAGATGGCAGCGTTACTATACCCCCGCTGACTTTGCCAGTGAAGGGGATAATGATTAACAGATGATTAACAGATGGGCTCAAGTTCAATTCTTTCTTTACTTGTTGTCTTGAAGCCCCTCTAAAGTGTTGGGAGCCCAAAAAATTAGATGGCAAAATTTCACTTAAATTGTATCATAATGTGAAAGAGGATGTCATTTAAGACACATTTCCGCAAGGACTTTCAAAACAAATGTGTTTGAAGTCGAATATTGATGAAAGAATACAAAATTTAAGTTTTCTGTGAACAACAGAAAACCCAAATTATGATTTGTTTTATCAATATTTGTCTTCAAATGAATTTTAGGGGAGAGGGAAATCTTTGCAGAAGTGTGTCTTAAACAATATTCTCTTTCACATTATGATACTATTTAAGTGAAATTTTGCCATCAAACTTTTGGCAAATTTGGGGCTCCCAAAATTTTAGAGGGCTTTAACATGAGGGCCCTACTTTGAATAATGAAGAGGTTATCCAGGTAAATCGTGGAAGCACTTGTCATTGTTCCATTATCAGTTTAATCAAATTTTAAAACTGCACAAGGTATCAAACACTGGATAACACTTCATAAAGGCTTGTACTACAGCTGATAGCTTGTGAATAAATAACACAATTAACTTCTGGGTGTCAAGGTCCCCAACAAATCATATGCACTTACTTGTTCTAGCTCTCCTTGTGACAGGGTCACTATCTCCTGACGGTGAGGTGGAATACAATTTGACTTGATAATCTGTATTTGGGTCTAGATCTGGAATAGTGAAATCTCTTGTACCCCGAGGAAATGGCATTGAGAACTGGTTGGGATCAGATGGAGTTCCAACTTCCATTCTGTATCCAGTAACACTGTCATCTTCAGGTTCATCCCATCTGACTGCTATTGAATCGTAGCGTGGGTTTGCCTTCGTGTTGACTGGACGCCTGGGGCTTCGGCTACGGCCTACATTAAAGAATGAAAGAAACCATGGTGATTGATGTCTTATATAACAAAGAATTCCAGGTAGTATAAATTGTTTAATGCTTTGTATGCTAGCAATAATGTATAATGCATGTACAATTTATAATGAATGAGTTTCAGAATTTTTCTATTGCCTATGTCAAAATAACACAACTATATTTTCTTTAAAATGATGTTCTTGTTCTTTTGCCACTTCTTTTTAGGATGCAAGAAAAAACAAGAATAAGTATTTAATAGAATTCCTGTTATAAAAAAGAACCAACAGCACACATAGTACATATGTGTTTCATTACTCACTAGGCTGTGTCCTAAAACCTTGTCGAACAGGCTCACTTTCCCCGTCTGGGCCATAAGCTTGGACAGAAACCTGGTAATCGTTATCAGGTCGCAGCCCAGTTTGCCTGAAATTGGTTGTTTTTGGAACACGTTCAGAGAACTGAGTTGGGTTGTCAGGGGGCCCAACGTTGATGATGTAGCCCTCGATGTTATCACTGCCTGAAGGTCCCCAGTTGATATCCACTGATTCAGCATCCTCATTCAAACGTAAGCCATTTGGAGGGGAAGATCCTCTTGAACCACTGCGCTCTGTACACACCAAAGAAGTAACAGATTATTGACCCCATCACATGTGCAAGTACATTAAACTTAAAGTGAGACACTTTCTTCGAGTTTGGAGTTAAAAGAACATAAATACACCCTGACAGAACATTCACCAAACCTGATATTATAAGTACAGTATACATGTACAAACTTTGTTTTATATGAAAATCGGGAGTGCGTCTTATACACAGGTACAATTTTTTTTTTTTTTTTGTTTAAGTGTCGATTTATGCTCCCTCCACCTGCACAGTGCCTGGCAATGTCTCCCAGCTCAGTCATACAAGGTGTGTTGACTCACCACTCGCACCAATACAGTCACAGTAAGATACTGTAGGAAGTTATTTGAAGTGGCACAGTAAAACTATATTAGATTATATAATCTGTAATCCAGGTTACAAAGTTGCCAGAGTAATGTACTCTCACTATTTGTCACCTGGGTTATAGTGATGGCACAGCATCGAACTGTAGGATTGAACAACAACAACACTACCTGTATGGCCGGATTTTTGTTTGGACCTTGTTACTATTATTTGTGACAAGTTCACATTAACAAATCAGCGCCTTCAACTGCATCTCGCAGTAAAATAAAGGTCCTTCCCCGGGTGCGTTTTTGAACAAAAAAATAAAAAATAAAAGATTCCCCCCCCCCCCCAAAAAAAAAAAAATAGGAGTGTGTCTTATACAAAGGTGCGTCTTATACACAAAGATTTACGGTATAAATATGCTTAGAATCTTTGCTTTCCCACCTGGATTTTGGACAGTTTATCACCAATACACTTTCATGAGCAAAAAATGTTACTATGTGTCATCTCATTATTAATTCTGCATTAAATATCCTGTATTGACATAAACTTCACAATGAAGGCACCCATTCCTATTTCAGAAAGAGAAAAGTAGACCTTCTTAATCTAAACATGATATTAAACAGTCATATTCTTGGTGGGATTTGTTGCCCATAACACGGAAGAGATTAATGACTATTTAGTACAGTACACTGTAATTATTTAAGATATTGACTTACTTAGCCCATGCCATTGAACAATTGCCTGTTCTTCAACTGCATGCTACATCTTGAATGAGGCCACTACATGTTTCTCATATACGACTCAAAGACCAATATTTAAGATACGGATGGCACACAATCCATACCGTTCTGGTATTGTACACCTCTTGGTCAAAATGATGATTAAAGAATTGTAGCCACTGCTTGTGAACAACAATCAAACTTACGTGTTTTGGCAGACTTTCTTACAGGTTCACTCTCTCCAGTCGGTGAGGTGGATACTACACTGACTTGGTAATCTGAATCTGGATCCAGTCCTGGAACATTGACTGAATTGGTTCCTCGAGGGATTCGCTGAGAGAACATTGACCGGGGATCAGATGGCGTTCCAACATCCACCCTGTATCCATCAACATTTTCATCATCTGGATCTTCCCAGTTAACATCAATGGAATCAGGCCTTGGTGAAGTTGCTCTAGTACGTTGGGGGCGCTGTGGACGCCGTGTTGGTCCTGGATGAATTAATATAAGAGTTTGGATACTACTTCTGGCCACAAATGATGATCTCCTACTGACAATACTGGTATGAATACCCCTCTAGTTAGGTCTAACAAAAAAAGATGTTGTAATGCCCTTTGCGACCGACCGATGTCCTTTTTGTAGCCAACCTCAAATTCTGTAGAACTTTGCAGGAATTATGAATATGTCATGTATGTCCTATCTGTGCAATTTAAACCTTAGCAGTGTCCTCATATTCAAATTATGCAAGGAAACCTGTTTACTTGCTAGACTTCACTGTCAGACACTATTGAGTGACTGACTGCGAATTTTTTTCTTCTTTGGTAATAACATACATGAAAAGAGTTGTAAAGGGTACATGAGCATTTTTCTACATCAATAACCCACTTCTTGTGATGGCCAAGATTAAACTGATTGAATCTTTGCGCAGCATAAAACATATGACCATTCGGTACAATTGTCTGAAAATTAAGACTATTACTTTTAGGCTCTATAGCCCTAAAGTCGATTTGACAACTAATAGTCGTTATTTTCCCACTTGAAGACATTTTTAAGCCCCACCTTTTTTAGGGAAGTTCTAAATTAGTATTATCTTTCAAATGCAGTTGGAATTTAACTTTTTCATTTTTTTGGCCTGCAAATGGGACATAGTACCTTTAAAGCTTTCAATATTAAGGAATATCAGCCCAAAGAGGGAGTAACAACAACAAAAAAAATTTAAAAAAAGATTTCAGACCAAAAGACCCGTGTTTTGGCACCTAAAGAGCAATACATCTTTTTTTGTTAGGTCTTATGGAAATCTATAACTTGAGAGGTATTTGTGGCTTGTAAAGTACAAATACTAATACTGACACTCGACATAAATTTTCTGCATTTTCTTCAGTCGTTAGACGATCATTACATGATTAAATTACTCTCACTCTCAAGTCAGAATGATCAATAGTATCTTAAAGGAGAACTAAACCCAAACTACATCCATTGGTGATCTAAATGGGCGTTAATAAATTCCTACATACCCCTAGGAGCCACATGTGAAAGATTCACCAAAAGAGAGAAATTTCGCAAAAGTAGCTGAAGAGTAGTACCTGAATTGGCGTACCGGTATGTGTACGTAGCCATTGTATCAAAAGTGCTGCGAAAGTGCAGTGACGTATGAACGGACACACCTAGGGTGGCTGGCTAAAGATGTGGTCGGTACTTGTGGTCGCTTTATTTAATTTTTGTCAGAAATGTTTAGTCAATTTTAGAGCATTTATGTCTTTACTAAGAATAGACTTTTTTTAACACCAGCTATTTTTTTTTGATGAATTATTGTAGTATGATATATTCGAAATAGACAATTTACAACAATCGTATTCGTACGTACACGTATTTACCTGTATATAGATCACATCATGGCAAATGATAGGAAACAAACACTCACTTGTTCTAGCACTTCTTCTTACAGGTTCACTGTCACCAGATGGGGAGGTAGATACTAGATTGACTTGATAATCTGTATCTGGTGTTAAGCCTGGAACATCTGCACTGGTTGTTCCACGTTCATAGTCTCTTGTAAACTGACGAGGATTAGAAGGAGTTCCAACTTCCAATCTGTATCCTTCCACATCGTCTCCTTCAGGTTCTTCCCATTCAACACCCAATGAATCGTATCGTCTGTTCACTCTGGTGCCAGTTGGAGGGCTTGGGCTTGAGGATTGCCCTACAAGAAAATGACAGGTTATTCATGTATGTAACTTCATAGAAGTTTTGATACTTTGCATGATTTTCTATTGCTTCATAATAATGCAGAACACAGACCAGGAATTATGAAGTGGACAGACTATACAGAGTAAAATGTTCATTAAACATTACCCAAAAATGAACTGAAGCAAATATATTTACATGTACAGATCAATAAAAGAAATGTCCAGAAATAGAGAAAAGAACAGATTCACAGAATAATTTCAAATCAAATATATACTAAAATGATACACATATCAATGTTACTATACTCACTAGGCCTTGTTCTGAAGCCTTGTTGAATAGGCTCACTTTCCCCTTCTGAATCAAATGATTTGATAGAAACTTGATAATTTGTTTCAGGTTCAAGTCCATCTTGCCTAAACCTCCTTCTGTCGCTACTTGGAACACGCTGTGTAAACTGAGTCGGGTTGGCCTCAGTGCCCATGTTGACAACATAACCGTCTACGTCATTGGTTGCAGGTTCCCAGTTGACTGTAGCTCTATCAGGACCTTCTCTAATTTGCATCCCATTTGGAGGAGAGTTTGCAGCTCCTCCTGGACTTGGCCTGGACCCAGATGCTCCTTTGGACATAGAATAGATTGAAAGCAACATTATGAAATACAATTTACAATCCTTAAATATAATCACTATTGGGCTTGAAGTAATAAATTATACTTGTTATCACTGTTTACAGCAATTTTAAGAAAGCAATAGGGCCATAATTTTCGATCTATCTACTTGTTATTGTAATCAAAATCATATTTAGATTAAATAGATGTTCATTGTAATGTTTGCAATATTCAAGAAGCATATACCAGGCAGTACAATCAAACATGATAATACACTAAATTGCAAGATATAAGATCAATTTCAAAAATGTTTAGTATTGTATTATGGTCAGTTTGGTGATTCTGTTATCTGATAAGAATCACTTGAAGGAATAACAAACCTGGCAATTGTTTGTGTTAAAATGGCCTGTCTCAATTATTACTGTTTAGGGATTTTTGAAGAAAAAATATCTTACTTCTCAAATAATTGTATCTCTTAAAAAATGCCTACTATAACAAAATGCTTTGTACATATGACTTTCTAACAATACAATACAATTGTATTCATTTTACACAGTTTTAGGCATAGAAACTGTTACAAGGACTACCGGAATCCATCGTATAAATGCAGCTAAATGATAGGTAATTATTTTTGTCTAGTCTGAACACCATATAACAAACTGCTGTATTACAAAATGACTTTTAGCAAAACACACATTTTCGAACAAACTCAATAAAGAATCAGGGTCCCTTCTCGTCTGAATGTCTTATCGTACAAAAGCTATATAACAGGGCGGAGATTATAGTGAGTATGCACTGATGATTGGCCAGCTGTTCTGTCAAATGACCTCTTCAAAATTAGATTCTTTACATGTTTCTCCAAACAACACTCTTTGCACATGTCCCTTTTGCCAAGATTCTTTAAATAATGTTCCTCTAATCTGAAGAGGCTATTAGGCTCAGAACACTGGAGTTCATGTACAATGATCACATCATACATGTGTCCTTGAGGAGCAATGTTTGATTAAATATACAAACAACTTTGCTTGTCATACATGTATATACAGATAGTGGGGTTACAAAGGAAGCTTATACTGCCTCTGGCGCCGTCTTCCAATCTAATACAGAAAACATGCATGCCAATAAAATTTACACTCACTTGTCCTAGCAGCCTTTGTTAATGGTTCACTTTCTTCAACTCCTGCAGTAGATACTATGTTAACTTGATAATCTGTGTCAGGGTCTAGACCTGGGAAAGATGCCCTTGTTGTTCCACGAGGAAATCGCTGTGTGAACTGTCTTGGGTTAGAAGGAGTTCCAACATCCACCCTGTATCCGTCAATATTGTCTCCTTTTGCTTCATCCCAACTTACGTCCATAGAATCAGAGCCTGGGTTCACTCGAGAACGGGCTGGGCGTTTCGGTAGTCGGTTGCGTCCTATAGGATATTGTAAGAATAAACCTTTACAATTACCTGCTCAACTTTTGAATATCAACTTCTGCACATTACATAACATAAATGTATCAGTAGACCAACAACATGGCCTGCTTCAAGCTGTTCATAAAAGTTGGTATTACTAATGTCCTTTGGCAAGATATTAATCTACATTTGCCATTTTCCACCCAGGTGTAGTAAACAGGTACCCAGTAGAATAAAATAAATTCCTTGAATGCTTGGGTGCCTTATCATGGTAGCTTGGCTAAAGCTAGGGTAATAATGTAATTGGCTTGCAGGAGAACAGTACTGATACTGATGAGGCTACCATGGGTAAGCAAGACATGTTATAATAACTATTATTATCATTGTTATTATTATTACAAACGGGTAAGACAGTTCTGCACACGTCAATAAGTTGGTTTGCAAAACTGTTACCCCAGGTTTAACAAGTAAGCGTAAGCTTTTTGAGGTACTAAAAATAATCATATTATGCATGACATAAATTGTTTGATGGAAACCATTTCCCATGCATTGGTGCTTAATACGTACTTCTGCTTTCACACATTGGAGTGTGTACTTTCAGCTATATTGCACTAGGCTCATGCTGGTCATTACTCTCTTCACACTTCACTGTGGCCAAGGCCAAGATGATGACATAAATTTACTGATCAGGCATTATTTTAGAAAAAAATAAATATTGACACTACCACTAACTTGTTCTTCCTCTCCTTGTGATGGGTTCACTATCTCCCGATGGTGAGGTGGAATATAATTTGACTTGATAATCTGTATCTGGATCGAGGTCTGGAATGGTGAAATCTCTTGTGCCTCGAGGGAAATTCCAAGAGGCCTGGTTAGGTTCATCAGGAGTCCCAACTTCCATTCTGTATCCAGTAACACTGTCATCTTCAGGTTCATCCCACCTGACTGCTATTGAATCGTAGCGTGTATTTGCCTTGGTGTTGGTTGGGGCTTCGGGGCCTCGACTTCGCTCTGCAAACAAACAACGGATATAGAATAACTTTGTGCAATTATTTAGAGATAAATGTACACATGTAACTTAATATTTCATAGAGTTCTTCCAAATGATGTCACACATATATCTATTTAATCATCAATGTGATCTCATCATTCGCTCCGATCATAAATACCCGTCCTTAGTTTCTCTCAGATAGAATTGCTGCTTTGAATCTCATGCCTGGATCCTGGCAAGAGAGCAGCACTAAAGCCATAAAAGCTCTGTAGAGTACTAAGCACACATCCCAAATACAGCTTACTATGTAACCTACCAGGAAGCATTAGAGGATGCCTCACTGTTGTATGTTTGCGCAGAAACACACATCCAATAGAACTCTAAATTATAATGCATGTAAAATGCACAAGTTGTGATAAGATATCAGATAAGTGGCACACATCATAAAGGGCAAATCTTCTAAGATTTAAAAACTTGGATTAGATCTATTTCTTCATTGTACATCTTGTCTAAATCTAGTTTAGATTGTTGTCTAATATTGTGAGGAAAAAAATTCTACAAAAATGTTTCATTTCTGATTAAGCTATGAATTCTTGTGTTTAAGTAATAATAATGATAATAATAAGATGGATATTTATATAGCGCCGGTATCCGCAAGGCTCTGACGCTCATGGCGCTGTACATAATTATTACAATCTCAAACATATCACTAACATGATAATGTATATACACAACTAATATGGTTGAAAAAGGAAGATGTCATTATCTTGCCTATTGTAAAATGAAAAAATTTGCAAAAGCAACATTATTTTGCAGGTTATGTTGTAAGGATTTTAAAACAAAAGAATTCATAGATCATACAATTTGTTCCAACACGAAGTAAAAACAGGAAAAGAAGCATTCTCTATTGGTAAGCATATACCAATTTTGTGCAGAATTAATTGATAAAGAGCCCACCTAGCCCTGTATTTGATAAACATACTAAATAAAAACCTGATTGAAAAAGAAGAACTTTTTGTTGATTTCATATAATTTTGAAAATCAAGTCAAAAGTTAAAATAGCATAGTTGATTTATTTGAAGAAGTTTTGAAGCCTCCACCCAGCCTTGAAAGATAAAATATTGAGAAAGAAAGTACAAGTTGGTTAGGCATTATGGAGACAACACACTTTTTTGTAATTATTAATACATTTGAATAATTAAGCATTAGTAAATCACAGATTTCTAGGTACAAGATTTTGAAGCCCACACCTAATGATCTGTTACTATAAGGGAAAACATACAGAATGAAAAATAGACAAGAAGTATCAGGAAAGTTTGTTTTGTGTGAATATAATTGCATACATTTGCAAGAATATAGTTAGTCACAAAATTATTGAAAGAAGCTTTAAAATCCCTAATAAAAACTAGTGCAAGAAACAGAGAAAACACAAATTGGTAATGAATATAAGTGAAGCATGTAGAAGTAGTAGTAGTAGTAGACTTTATTGGATAACTTGTTTAGCACAGTGCTAATCTGCCACAAGGTTTTATGATTGTGAAAGGAGAAATGCATTAATCAGCAGGATTACATACAGTTCTGTGTTGAGGTTTTCAAACCCCCACATACAGATAGATATACATACACACACTGGAGCCAGTTGCATAGTCCCCTTCATAACTCAGTACATCAGGGACAACAATGCATTGCATGAACCTCTTTAATGAACAGAACAAAAAAAATTAAACACAGGACAACATTTTTTTTTTTTTTTTTACGTCAATGCATTTTTTTTTAATTCACTCAAGCATTTATTCTTACTATAGAGCATAAGCATTTCTTTTATTACAATGCATAAGCATTTTAATTACATTGATTTTAGTATTTATTTATAAGAAAAAGGTTAATACATTTCAAAACTAGATGGAATTCGACTGCGCGCAGTCGAAAATGATGCCTCCGTCATAGAGCAATTTTACCAACCAAAACAGAAGAAATTTTTCAAATTCAAGTTCATTTGTAATCCATTAACAGGTTCTCAAAATATCGTGATTACAAGCCATTTTTGCATACATAATGAGCCACGTGACCTTTGACCTCATGACCCCAAAATCTAATCAGTTCATCGGCTCTGCAAGTAACATACATGACCAAAGTTTGGCAGGAATCCATCAATCTGTTCTTGAGATAACGTGATCACGAGCTGTTTTTGCATATATAATGAGCCCTGTGACCTTTGACCTCGTGACCCCAAACTCTAATCAGTTCATTGGCTCTGCAAGATAAATACATGACCAAAGTTTGGCAGGAATCCATCAATCTGTTCTTCAGATAACGCGATCACGAGCCATTTATGCTTACATAATGAGCCCTGTGACCTTTGACCTTTGACCTCGTGACCCCAAAATCTAATCAGTTCATCGGCTCTGCAAAATAAATACATGACTAAAGTTTGGCAGGGATCCATCGATCGGTTCTTCAGATAACGCGATCACGAGCTGTTTTTGCATACATAATGAGCCCTGTGACCTTTGACCTTTGACCTCGTGACCCCAAAATCTAATCAGTTCATCGGCTCTGCAAGATACATACATGACCAAAGTTTGGCAGGAATCCAGCAATCGGTTCTTCAGATAACGCGATCACGAGAACGGGACGTACGGACGTACGGACGGACGTACGGTACGGACGGACGTACGGACGGACGGACAACCCGAAAACATAATGCCTCCGGCTACTTCGTAACGGAGGCATAAATATTGTACGATGAGTGTACATCTGTTTTGTAGCTGCATATTATTAAAGTTACTCACAAGTTAGTACTTTACACATTTTAATATCTTAATATCTATATGCTCAATTAAGCAGATTTTTTCCAAACATTTCAAATATTGCACAATGAGTGTACATCTGTTTTGTAGCTGCATATTATTAAAGTCACTCACAAGTTAGTACTTTACACATTTTAATATCTAAATATCTATGCACAATCTAGCAGATTTTTTTTCAAACATTTCAAAAATATTGCACAATGAGTGTACATCTGTTTTGTAGCTGCATATTATTAAAGTCACTCACAAGTTAGTACTTAACATATTTCAATATCTAAATATCTATGCACAATCTAGCAGATTATTTTTCAAACATTTCAAAAATATTGCACAATGAGTGTATATCTGTTTTGTAGCTGCATATTATTAAAGTCACTCACAAGTTAGTACTTCACACATTTTAATATCTAAAGCGGGGTTTCTAAAATAGGACGATTCATATATTCTTAAAGAGACATGGGATATCAATGTATGTTTATTCTTTATATTTGTACCACTTTATTTCCACTAATTTATATTTAGTTGTTTTTTATAAGATTGACATGGTGGCATCATCAGTATATGCTGGATGATGATAAGATAATAAGATAAGAATAATCCAATGTCTTATTTTGATGTGAATTTGAAACAAATATGCCACTGTGGACTAAATCAATAATGTATTTGGGCCCATTGAAGAGGAGTATTTAGTAAAGAAACATGTAAATGTAAAATAAATGATATTGTGTGACAATTGTATGTAAAAAAAATGCTGCATATGTGTTTCAGACATGATTGTAGAATCTTGTTTGGGACTGACCTGCCCCAGATCCGATGGTGGATAGAATCCCACAGGAAGCCTTAAGTGGAAGTTCCTTAACTATTCACACTACAATTCACTGGAAATCATGGATGGAATATCCATTATCTAGAATATATAAATGTAAATGTATCTTTCTATACACCTAGACCACTGAGGGACCATAAGGGACCAAGAAGTTTCTCATCTTGCTGGTAATTTCCATTTAGTTACTAAAACTATAAAATGGACTTCAAGCAGGAGTGATTGCAGCGTATCTTGATAGTACTCACTAGGCTTTGTCCTAAAACCTTGTTGAATAGGATCACTTTCCCCATCTGAGCCATATGCCTTGACAGAAACTTGGTAATCTGTACTTGGATGAAGGCCCTTTTGCCTTAAACTTGTGGTTGTCTTGGGAACATTTTCAGAGAACTGAGTTGGGTTGCTTGGGGTCCCTATGTTGACGGTGTAGCCATCGATGTTATCACTGCCTGATGGATCCCAATTAACTGTCACAGAAGAAGGTTCTTCATCCAACCGCATGCCATTTGGAGAAGAGATCCTCTGCGGACTAGACCTCTCTGTAATATACAGCAACTCATAATTTTTGGTTTACTGAAACAAGGTGCCATCTCGATGATAATCAAACACTTCAATGAAATTTAAAAAAATAACAAGTGAAGAAACATTCATTTTGTTGAAAATTATAAAAAATTAAAAAAGTGATTTATCCGCTGTGTTTTCTTATACAGGTAAAGACTTTTGTAGTGAGATCTCTCTAAAGGCATGATATCTAATATCATTATGAAGTAGAGAATGAGCACTTCACAGATTATGTTTTGCAAAATGTCATTCATTCTAAATTTACAATGTTGTCTAAGACAAGAAATAAGGGAAGACATTACATGTATCATAATCATTCACAATTTTGCTTAATATAAACTAAAGTTCCCTAAGTCAAGTGAGCATCATGACATGCTGTTTCTTAATTCTGGGGCCTAATTTTACTTAAATTTAAAATGCAAATTGACATAAAAACTTTGAAAGATTGTAACCAAAACATTTGCACAAAATCCTTTGAACATCAATAGTCATGACTATCATACTTACGTGTTCTGACAGACTTTCTTACAGGATCACTCTCTCCAGTCGGTGAGGTGGATACTACACTGACTTGGTATTCTGAATCTTCATCTAGGCCTGGAACACTGACTGAATTGGTTCCTCGAGGGATTCGCCGTGAGAACTTTGACCTAGGATTGGATGGCGTTCCAACATCCACCCTGTATCCATCAACACTTTCATCATCTGGATCTTGCCAGTTGACATCAATGGAATCAGGACTAGATGAAGTTGCTCTCGTACGTTGGGGGCGCTGTGGACGTCGTGTTCGCCCTAAATAACACAGTAAAGACAAGTATACATGAACAGATGCATTTCTCTTTAATGGACATTGTAAAGTTTGAATCTTTATTGACCCCTCTTCTACAAACTTTATATTCCTCATTTCATTCTTTATTAGAAATAGAGATATCATTTCATTCTTTATTAGAAATAGACATTATTGACTACAGTAATATTATTCAGTTGGGGCTTAAAGGCACTATAGCCTCAAACTTTGTTGGATATACTGACCATTTGTAGAGGAAATCTGCATTCCCTAAATGAAGTAATTTCTCTTAGATGTACATGAACCACATAGTTGCAAGTATCATTGTGTTTGAGCCATTTTAACCTGACTGTAGAGGACTTTTTGAAGATGTGAAAGAGTTGAAAAGAGAATCTTAAAGGTTTATAATCAGGAATAGTTCTTACACAATCAATTTTCTGCAGGGGTGTGGTAGAAATGTGATCATATTAGCTAATTAAGATATACATATATGCTTCATTACAACCCTTATCATGTTCCATGTAATTACTAAAAACTGAGGACAATTAACCTGTTAAACTCCTGAATTCTCTATGTCGTAGAGACTTTAACATAGGAGTCACTCGACTCCAATAGGCAACAAGTTAACACTCACTTGTTCTAGCACTCCTTCTTACAGGTTCACTGTCTCCAGATGGAGATGTAGATACTAGATTGACTTGATAATCTGTTTCTGGGTCTAAACCTGGAACATTGGCAGCCGTCGTTCCACGATCAAATTCCCTTACAAACTGGCGGGGATTAGAGGGTGTTCCAACTTCCAGTCTGTATCCATCAACATTCTCATCTTCAGGTTCTTCCCATTGCACTCCCATAGAATCGTATCGTGGGTTTGTTCTGACACCAGTTGGGGACTTGGTGGTTTGGGGTCGTCCTGAAAGCACAATAAGATTATCAATATCAATCTATTTCCAAACACAGATGACAAAGCCATCAGTACATACATATCAGAGTATCAATACAATTACATAATGCTATCTTCTACAATACATAATTGACAAAGTCTTGATTTCTACATAGTTTTCTCTAATAATAATGCAATCATGATACATGAATAAAATCTTGTATAACTATACTTGGCTTAAACTATTATTTGAAAACATTGGGCAATTGTTATACTTACTAGATCTTGTCCTAAAGCCTTGTTGAATGGGTTCACTCTCCCCTTCTGAATCAAATGACTTAAGAGAAACTTGATAATCCGTATCAGGTTCAAGCCCATCCTGCCTAAACCTCCTTCTTTCCCCACTTGGAACACGCTGTGTAAACTGATTCGGGTTGGCCTCAGTGCCCATGTTGACAATGTAACCATCTACGTCATTGGTTGCAGGTTCCCAATTCACTGTCGCTGATTCGATACCTTCCCTTACTTGCATGCCGTTTGGACGGGAGGGGCGTCTAGTACCGTCGCCTTCTGCAGATTTCAACAAATAAGTTCATATTGAGAATCAGCTATATGTTTGACTGCAATAGGCTTAACCATTGACATAAAAGAAGACTATTTCCTGGATCACATATAATATGCACAAACATATCATAATATTCCACATTACACAATTCTGAACTTGGAACAAAATTATTACTGACTCAAAATGTTTGACCTTTCTGAACTATTCTTTGAAAGATGTACATTTATTCTATAGGTGCTTTAGTTCAACATAAATGCCCTCAGATCTCTCAGCATGTTTGGGTGACAGATGTGATAAATATGCTGGTCATTTCAGATCTCCATGCTCACTTGTTCTGCATCATCAAATAGCATGAAAACATTTTTAATGTTAACCATTGTAATATCTATGAAGCAAGCAGCATACAGAATGCACACTTACGAGTTCTCACAGGCTTTCTTGCTGGTTCACTCTCTCCAGATGGTGAGGTGGATACTACACTGACTTGGTATTGTGAGTCTGGGTTTAGGTTTGGAATAGAGGCCCTTGTTGTTCCAGTAGGGTATCGCCTTGAGAAGTCTCTACGTGGATCAGCAGGAGTTCCAACATCAACTCTGAATCCATCAACACTCTCATCTGTAGGTGCTTCCCAGTTGACATCAATGGATTCAGGACTTGATGAAGTTGCTCTAGTGCGTTGGGGGCGCTGTGGACGTCGTGTTGGCCCTGGATGAATAAATTTAAGAGAGTGGTTACCATTTTCACAAAGGTTTGATGCTTCCTTCATGGTTTCAATAATGTATACCCTATTTGCCGGCGATAAGGCCGCAGCGCCGCATAGGCCGCACCCCCAACTTTGACATTTCGTAGAGTTAAAAAAAAAAAAAAAAAAAAACGGACCAAACAAAATAATTGTAATTTTCTTGTAGAACACTCTTTTTTTTTACAAACTGATACCAAATTCATCAATATTCTTATAAATTTACAAGAAGTTTACCTAAAAAAAGATCGTAATTTAGCAGATCTTCATAGATTTTTAAGCTAGTACTGTATCACACGCAGATTTGGTCCTACAATACACCTCCCACGATGTGCGGTGTAATCCGGAATTGCGTTTTGGACCTGCGCAGTTGCGTTGCGCGGCATCTGCTAGCTCCGTAAGTAACGGTCTGTCCCTTCTTTTACCTTTTTGGTGATGCAACATTACGTACTTAGATCTAGATCTATCGGCAGATTTTTATTAGAAAAATAACTTTTTTTTTCCGTCTTCATGTCAACTATCAGAGATGCCAACCTTCTTCGACAAAAAAAAGTATTCTTAAGAGCAAAAAACAGTATTTTGGGACAAAAAACAGTATTTTTGAAAAAATCTCTCACCTAAACATATCGCCCAATCGATCAGCTTAAAAAAAACGGCAGTACCATGTATACATACCCGGATCGAGGCGTGACGTGCATACATTACATGTGGGTTGTTCGCAATGTGCGCAGTTTTGGGCCCGTATCACCATTCTGCGTGCATCGTTTGAATACGTAGGTGCATAATACACTTACGACACAAGGCCCATGATCAGGAATTAAGAAAAACGTCACAAAAAAAATTAAAAAAATTTAAAAAAAAAATTAAAAAAAAATTAAAAAAAAAAAAAATTAAAAAAAAATAAATTAATAAATAAATTTAAAAAACGTAACAAAACATACAAAAAACGTACTGCCGTATTCATAGTGAAAAAACGGGACAAATACGGCAAAAAACGGAACAGTTGGCATCTCTAAACTATGCATCATAAAATTGTTGGTGAGTTGTGTGGAGTTATTCTAGAATTGTTGTGTATCACTGTCTAGTCATCCTACCATTCATAGTCCCATATGTTCAAACAGATGTGCTGTTTTGACCGTTTATTTTTGTTGTTGTAGCGTAAAGGCCGCACCCCGACTTTTTGATATTTTTTCTTCCAAAAAAACACTGCGGCCTTATCGCGGACAGTGAAAAAAATTCACGGGGGCTCAGGGCGAATTTGCCCCCGAAATGCTCAAAAGAGCCCCCGAAAATCAGAAAAGAGCCCCCATAAATTTGCATAAAGTTCAATGCAAAACAAATTTTAGAGTGTTATTTTTATGCAGGCAAGCTTGAAAAGTAGCCCCCGGAAATATTAATTAATTTTTTCCCTGTATGCGGATCATTAACCATGAAAATGATTTTTTGTTATTAACTAATATTTTAGATGAAAGACAAATGAATCTCAATTTTAGGTACATGCAAGATACTTAATGCTGAATAGTTTAAAATTGCTGCATCTACAAAGTGAATGGGAAGGACTCACTAGTTCTAGCAGTCCTTCTTACAGGTTCACTGTCTCCTGATCTGGAGGTAGAATACAAATTGACCTGATAATCTGTATCTGGTGTTAAGCCTGGGATGTCTGCACTAGTTGTGCCCAGTTCAAAGTCCCTTGTAAACTGGCGAGGGTTTGAAGGAGGTCCAGCTTCTAATCTGTATCCAGTTACATCATCTCCTTCAGGTTCTTCCCATTCAACACCCAATGAATCATATCGTCTGTTCACTTTGGTACCAGTTGGGGGCTGGGGACTGCCGGTTCGCCCTGTAATGAAAAATAACACTCCATGATAAACTTTACTGTTACGATCTTCTCTGTTATATGTAAACAAGCATAAAAATGAGGGAGAATTCAGCTTTATTAGATAGACACAATTGGATTTTCAAAGGCAAACAAAGAAGATAAAGTAGAGGGTGGTAAAAACATTCCTATCATTATTCAGAACTGGGAGGATGAAAAGATGGAGGAAGGTGACGTATATAATTTTAAAACCTCATCAATTTAAAATCTTATCAAATTTTTGGTGTTCATAACTCAAAGCCATCACGTAGATGATTCATTCAATGATAAATGCAATTTTTGCATATTTAATGAGCTGTGACCTTTGACATACAAACTCAACAACATTACTTACGTTATCAAATGGAAACCACATTTTCGGATACGTAAATAGCTCTTTTTGCATATTTAATGAGCTATGACCTTTGACTTACATATTCCGAAATCAAACTTAGGCTGTATTTTAATACATGTACCTTCATTTCAAATTTCACGGACGGACGGACACGGCAGAGTTACTATATCCCCTCCGACTTCATCAGCGAAGGGATGATAAGGAATGGAATGAAGATCTGTATACTCACTAGGCCTTGTCCTGAAGCCTTGTTGAATAGGCTCACTTTCCCCTTCTGAGTCAAATGATTTGATAGAAACTTGATAATCTGTTTCAGGTTCAAGTCCATCTTGATTTATCCTCCTCCTGTCGCTACTTGGAACACGCTGTGTAAACTGATTTGGGTTGGCCTCAGTGCCCATGTTGACAACATAACCATCTACATCATTGGTTGCAGGTTCCCAGTTGACTGTCGCTCTATCAGGACCTTCTCTGATTTGCATCCCATTTGGAGGAGAGTTTTCAGCTCCTGGAGTTGGCCTGGACCCAGATGCCCCTTTAGACATGGAATAAATTGAAAGCTTCATTAAGAAATGAATTTCTTTGATTTTTCCTCTGATTTTTGTTGTTGGGCGTGTGTTCATATTCGTGTGTCTGTGTGTGTTTAAATAATCCATATTTCTCTTAAGCAAATAATTATGTATTATATATCTTCTTGATAAACCTGTGATAGGCCTTTGGCATTTGTTTATCCTCCACATTTCGATTTGTGTATTTTTGTCTATTTATAACTATTGCATTTATGTACGGTAATTTTATTGTTGTTAAATTTCTGTACCTTATACCTTTACTGCTTTTTATTGTCATTTTTCATCGAATTGTGGAAAGAATAACATTAAATTGAACTATTTTGGATTTGGAATAAGAGAGGAGAAAAATTACCACTGTTAATGTTTTTAAAGAATCAATAAGGTCGTAATAATATATGTCTTCTTGTATTGCGTTCAAAATTATAGTCAGATTAGACAAAAAGAATAAGTCAGTTTAATGTTTGCAATATTTTAAAAGGCAATTAATGCAATAAGCCATTATGCTACATTGAATCCCATGATATGAGATCAGTGTTATGCTAAGTAGGGCATTTCTGTTTGTCTGATACCAACCATTTACAGGAATAATAGACCAGACTAATTGTATGTGTTTGAACAGCTTTTTCAAAAACATCTTCGTCTTTTTTTTTTGGGGGGGGGGGGGGGCTTACAATAACAGACAACCATTCTTGTTTCACAAATGCTTGTACCTCTTCAATCATGCCTAGTTTTAAAAAAAGGAGTATACACAATACTTTCTTATGATACAAACATTTTTTTTTCATTTCACTCAGTTTTAGGTGAAGAGACTGTGATAGAGGATCATTTCAGTCCTTAACTGTGTTCCCAAGTACTTAACTATAGTTCACAGCTGGTGAAAAAATTAAAAAAATCTTTGGTTTTCTCCACAAATATCTAGGCTACCAAATCACATTGTTACATGGTTGACTTATGCTCTGAACACTGATCTACACTAAACAAACAATTCATTTGGTAGTGGAGCAATATTTGATTGAATATAAGCGTAAACCCTACTTTTAGGTTTGATATTTTACCTATTATTAAGTATTTCTCCATGGAAAGTAACTCTGATAGGTAGGTGTACCAGAGACTACTAACTAGAAAGGCTAGACTGCTTCGAGCGTCATCTGCCATACTGCTTATTTCATGTATTCCAATACAATTTACACTCACTTGTCCTAGCAGCCTTTGTCAATGGTTCACTTTCTTCAACTCCTGCAGTAGATACTATGTTAACTTGATAATCTGTGTCTGGGTCTAGACCTGGGAACGATGCCCTTGTTGTTCCACGAGGAATTCGCTGTGTGAACTGTCTTGGGTTAGAAGGAGCTCCAACATCCACCCTGTATCCGTCAATATTGTCTCCTTTTGCCTCATCCCAACTTACGTCCAGAGAATCAGAGCTTGGGTCCACTTTAGAACGGGCTGGGCGTTTTGGACGTCGGGTGCGTCCTACAAGACATTGTAAGATCAAACTTTCACGATCACCTGCTCAACTCGCACATTTAATTACATTGAATAAAAGATGCCTTTTTTCTGCCATTTTTTCTATGTGAAATAACTCACTACATATATATGTATTTAGAATAATCATTTCAGTATTCCTAAACTTATGAGAATTAACCTAAAATTAGTTTCAATGCCTTAATATGATAAGCATACTGTGATAACATCCATGTATACAAGTAGATTATAACATTAATGTATCTTTAGAGCAATAAGAATACTCTATGCTGTACACAATAGCTGAGAGCATAGGGCATCACAATCTGGTTAATGAATTATGATAATTAAAGCAATATAAGCAATGCCTGAAAATAATATAAACTTTAAGTAAGTTTTTTCTCAAACTTTTTTCCTCTGCACACATCAGTAGGTCCATTTAAACCTGTTATTCTATATAGAGTGTTTATTATTAAACAAAATGTAGGATTCTGAGGTTGAAAAAAAATGATACGCATAACATTAACTTAGCTTGCATGCCGGGTAATCATAACTGGTGCATAAATGATGACACAAATTAAAAAAACCTGTGCTCAGGAATGACCCAGAACAGATTTTAGTATGGATATACCACTCACTTGTTCTTCCTTTCCTTCTGATCGGTTCACTATCCCCTGATGGTGAGGTGGAATATAAGCTGACGTCATAATCTGTATCTGGGTCTAGGTCTGGAATGGTGAAATCTCTTGTGCCCCGAGGGAAATTCCAAGAGGCCTGGTTAGGTTCATCAGGAGTCCCAACTTCTAGTCTATATCCATTGACATTTTCATCATCAGGTTCATCCCATTTGACTGCTATTGAATCGTAGCGTGTATTTGCCTTGGTGTTAACTGGGGGTGCAGGGCCTTGTCTTCGCTCTGCAAACAAACAATAGAAATGGAATTATTTTCAGTTTTTCTATATTCTATGCGAAATGTAGAACTTTTCATTAATTTGACTTGCAGCATCTTAAGCCACAACAAGTTAATACTTCACACACTTACAACAGGATTTGTACAATATGGAAATTTAATATTTCCTTTTAGCAAAAGGGGATTTCAAGTTCTTGTTCAATAATAATATTAATAATCTTTTTAAGTCCACTCCAAATTTTATTAAGTTAAACCAAAAATGGAAATTCTTTTTCCCCAATTGATTGTGAGCCCGGCAGCCACTGAGCAGTGCCAGATCAACGTTGCTCTATACCTTATTGTTGAACGCCAAACAAGGTAGCACCAACTCTCATCTTTAAAAGTCTTTTGGTATGACGCGGCCGGGGTTCGAACCCACGACCTCCTGGTTGTGAGGCGGACGCTCTACTGACTGAGCCAACACACCGGTTTAATGTTACCACTTCATATGTAATTTCACTTATATGTGCACATATATGTTGTCTACCTGATTGACATAGGGACATCTTCAGTTTATGCTGGATGATTATCACAAATAATCACAGATTATCGCGTGTATCTATCTACACACCAAAACCACTATGAGAACATAATCAAAAAGTTTCTCCTCTAGCTAGCCATTTAATCACTAATAGTAAAAAATGGACTTCAAGCAGAAGTGATTGCAGTGTATCTTGACAGTACTCACTAGGCTTTGTCCTAAACCCTTGTTGAATAGGATCACTTTCCCCATCTGAGCCATATGCCTTGACAGAAACTTGGTAATCTGTACTTGGACGAAGGCCCTTTTGCCTTAAACTTGTGGTTGTCTTGGGGACATTTTCAGAGAACTGAGTTGGGTTGCTTGGGGTCCCTGTGGTGACAGTGTAGCCATCAATATTATCACTGCCGGATGGATCCCAATTAACTGTCACAGAAGAACTTTCTTCATCCAACTGCATACCATTGGGAGAAGAGATGCTCTGCGGACTAGGCCTCTCTGTAAAGAAACAGCAACTCGTAATTTTGTGTTTACTGTAACAAGGTGCTGTTCTGATGATAATTTTACACTTCAATGAAATTTACAAAAATAACAAGTGACCATTCATGTTGTAGACAATTATTTTTTTAAACTGGCGTGGGATCTCTCATGAGGCAGGATATCTAGCATTATTATTAACTAGATGAAACAATTTTTAAATTCAAGTTTGATTGTAATCCATCTGTCGGTTTTAATGATAATGCATGCACAAGCTATTTATAGGCATACATAATGAGCCATGTGACCTTTGACCTTCGACCTGGTGACCCCAAAATCGAATAAGTTCATTGGCTCTGCAAGATACATACATGACTTGAGTTTGGCAGGAATCCATCAATCGCTTCTTGAGATAATGCGATCACAAGCTATTTTTGCATACATAATGAGCCCTGTGACCTTTGACCTTCGACCTTGGGACCCCAAAATCTAATCAATTCATTGGCTCAGCAAGATACATACATGACTTAAGTTTGGCAGGAATCCATCAATCGGTTCTTGAGATAACGCGATCACAAGCCATTTTTGCATACATAATGAGCCCTGTGACCTTTGACCTTGGATCTTGTGACCCCAAAATCTAATAAGTTCATTGGCTCTGTGAGATACATTCATGACCTAAGTTTGGCAGGAATCCATCAATCGGTTCTTGAGATAACGCGATCATGATCCATTTTTGCATACATCATGAGCCCTGTGACCTTTGACCTTCGATCTCGTGACCCCAAAATCTAATCAGTTCATTGGCTCTGTGAGATACATACATGACGCAAGTTTGGCGGGAATCAACCAATCGGTTCTTGAGATAACGCGATCACGAGAACGGGACGTACGTACGGATGTACGTCTGTACGTACGGACGGACGGACAACCCGAATACATAATGCCTCCGGCTACTCTGTAGCGGAGGCATAAAAATGAGAATGAGCACTTCACTTAGCTCAATGCAATTTGGGTAAATGTTTGAAAATTGCATTTATTCGTTAGATAAGACATTAGGGGTGACATTAAAGTACATGTATCATAAACTGTGAAACCAGCTACCTACTCCTGTGCAGACGGCCTCATCTGTTGACCAGTTTAAGAAACTACTCAAGTCACATCTATTCTGCTAGAAATTACTTTATTACAAGCCTACATATACTTTACTGATCCCTGAGAAGTGTCTAACTTTTGTTTTTAAGTGGCCCAAACATTGTGGAGTGTGTGTGCAGCGCTTTGTAACTGCAAGGAAAAGGCGCCATATCAAATATCTTTTGGATTGGATTGGATTATCATAAACATTAACAATTTTGCTTAATTTGAACTTCAATTATTTAACTCATGCGAGTGAGCATTATGACATATGCTGTATCTGATCTCTGGGGCCGAATTTTATATAAATTGAAAATGGAATTAAAATCAAAAAGTTTAAAATATTGTACCGGTAACTAAAACATTGGCACAATATTTGAACACCAATGTCTCAGGCATGACTATTTTACTTACGTGTTCTGACAGACTTTTTTACAGGATCACTCTCTCCAGTCGGTGAGGTGGATACTACACTGACTTGGTATTCTGAATCTTCATCTAGGCCTGGAACACTGACTGAATTGGTTCCTCGAGGGATTCGCTGTGAGAACTTTGACCTAGGATTGGATGGCGTTCCAACATCTACCCTGTATCCATCAACACTTTCATCATCTGGATCTTGCCAGTTGACATCAATGGAATCAGGACTAGATGAAGTTGCTCTCGTACGTTGGGGGCGCTGTGGACGTCGTGTTCGCCCTAAATAACACAGTAAAGACAATAAAACATGAACAAATGCTTCTTTCTTTAAAGGGATTCTGTAACTTTGTCTCAGATTCTGAAACAAAATCCTGGATTTAGCTCATGCTGCAATGACAATTATAAACCTTTAGGCCAGTCAGGAACCCCATGACTTTTCCAAGCCTATCGCCTATTTTACGTTTTGCCAACTGTTTTCATAACACTTCAGTCTATTGGGGAAAACGAGTATGGTATAACAGGTCACTCAAAGATTTTTACTTTTTGAGGCACTTCTTCATCATTTTGACGCTTAATTTTTTAGGGCTACAATATTGCACCATATCACAGACACTGATAACACGTAGGGCAGTGCATCTCAGATTTAACATTGTTAAACGATGCCTTTAATAGCGGACATTTTAAAGTTTGAATCTCTAATGAGCACTCATCTACCAACCTTATATTCTTCAAATCATTTTTTATTAGAAGAAGTTATATCATGAATACTATTTCAAAAAAATTATTGAAAGAAGTAATATTATTTGACCAGTTAGTTGGGGCTTGAAGGCACTATGGGCAGTAACTTCATTGGATAAAATTTGTAACTGGCCATTTGTAGAGGAAATATTCATCCCCCACTACTGCTGGTGACCTTGCAATGATGAAATGACACTTTTGCAATATATGAAGAATTTCCATCTAAACAAAGTCACTTTTCGGATATGAACATGAATCATGAAGTTGCAAGTACCATTATATTTGAGCCATTTTACTCTGAATACGGTACACAGGACACTGAATTCTCTATGTCACATAGACTTTAACATAGGAATCACTCGACTCCAATAGGCAACAAGTTAACACTCACTTGTTCTAGCTCTCCTTCTTACAGGTTCACTGTCTCCAGATGGAGATGTAGATACTAGATTGACTTGATAATCTGTTTCTGGGTCTAAACCTGGAACATTGGCAGCCGTCGTTCCACGATCAAATTCCCTCACAAACTGGCGGGGATTAGAGGGTGTTCCAACTTCCAGTCTATATCCATCAACATTCTCATCTTCAGGTTCTTCCCATTGCACTCCCATAGAATCGTATCGTGGGTTTGTTCTGACACCAGTTGGGGACTTGGTGGTTTCGGGTCGTCCTGAAAACACAATAAGATTATCAATATTAATCTATTTCCAAACACAGATGACAAAGCCATCAGTACATACATATCAGAGTATCAATACAATGACATAATGCTATCTTCTACAATACATAACTTAAATAAGTCTTGATTTCTACAGTTTTCTCTAATAATAATGCAATCCTGATACATGAATAAAATCTTGTATAACTATACTTGGCTTTAACTCTTATTTGAACACATTGGGCAATTGTTATACTTACTAGGTCTTGTCCTAAAGCCTCGTTGAATGGGTTCACTCTCCCCTTCTGAATCAAATGACTTAAGAGAAACTTGATAATCTGTATCAGGTTCAAGCCCATCTTGCCTAAATCTCCTTCTTTCCCCACTTGGAACACGCTGTGTAAACTGATTCGGGTTGGCCTCAGTGCCGATGTTGACAATGTAACCATCTACATCATTGGTTGCTGGTTCCCAATTCACTGTCGCTGACTCGATACTTTCCCTTACTTGCATGCCATTTGGGCGGGAGGGGCGTCTAGTACCGTCGCCTCCTGCGGATTTCAACAAATAAGTTCATATTGGGAATCAACTATATGTTTGACTGCAATAGGCTTAACCATTGACATAAAAGAAGAATATTCCCTGGATCACATATAATATACACAAACATATCATAATATTCTAAATTACACAATTCTGAACTTGGAACAAAAATCATTACTGACTCAAAATGTTTGACCTTTCTGAACTATTGTTTGAAAGATGTACATTTATTCTATATGTGCTTTAGTTCAACATAAATGCCCTCAGATCTCTCAGCATATTATACATGTATGGGTGAAAAATGTGATAAATATGCTGGTCATTTCAGATATCCATGCTCGCTTGTTCTGCATCATCAAATAGCATGAAAACATTTTTTATGTTAGCCATTGTTATATCTTTGAAGCAAGCAGCATACAGAATGCACACTTACGAGTTCTGACAGGCTTTCTTGCTGGTTCACTCTCTCCAGATGGTGAGGTGGATACTACACTGACTTGGTATTGTGAGTCTGGGTTTAGGTTTGGAATAGAGGCCATTGTTGTTCCAGTAGGGTATCGCCTTGAGAAGTCTCTACGTGGATCAGCAGGAGTTCCAACATCAACTCTGAATCCATCAACACTGTCATCTGTAGGTGCTTCCCAGTTGACATCAATGGAATCAGGACTTGATGAACTCGCTCTAGTGCGTTGGGGGCGCTGTGGACGTCGTGTTGGCCCTTGATGAATGAATTTAAGAGTGTGGATACCATTTTCACAAAGGTTTGACGCTTTCTTCATGGCTTCAATAATTTATATGTCTTTTTTAGGATGTTGAATATTTACCATGAAAATGATTTATTGTTATTAACTAAATCTCAATTTAAGTACATGCAAGATACTGCTTAATACTTTAAAATTGCTAAATCTACAAAGTGAATGGGAAGTACTCACTAGTTCTAGCAGTCCTTCTCACAGGTTCACTGTCTCCTGATCTGGAGGTAGAATACAAATTGACCTGATAATCTGTATCTGGTGTTAAGCCTGGGATGTCTGCACTTGTTGTGCCCGGTTCAAAGTCCCTTGTAAATTGGCGAGGGTTTGAAGGAGGTCCAGCTTCTAATCTGTATCCAGTTACATCATCTCCTTCAGGTTCTTCCCATTCAACACCCAATGAGTCATATCGTCTGTTCACTTTGGTACCAGTTGGGGGCTGAGGACTGCCGGTTCGTCCTGTAATGAAAAATAACACTCCATGATAACTTTACTGTTAAGATCTTCTCCGTTATATGTAAACAAACATAAAAATGAGGAAGAATGCAGCTTTATTACATAGATGCAATTGAATTTTCAAAGGGAAAGAAGGTAAAAAAAAAAGAGGGTGGTAAAAACATTCATATTATTATTCAGAATTGGGAGAACGAACAAATGGGGAAGGTGAAGTATACAATTTAAAAATCTTATCAATTTTAATGTTCGTAACACGCAGCCATCATGTAGATGATTCATTTAATGATAACTATTATCATATTCCATTTTTTGCATAAATAAATAGGTATCCTTCCATATTTAATGAGCTATGGACTTTGACTTTGACCTACATACTCCAAAATGGAAGGTGAGCTGAATTCTAATACCATGTACTTCCTTATCAAATTTCATTAAAATCTGTTAAACATTACTTAAGTTATCGAATGGAACCACATTTTCGGATACGTACATGTAATTAGCTATTTTTTGCATATTCAATGAGCTACAACTTTTGACCTACATACTCCGAAATCTAACTGGGGCCGTATTTTGATATTGTAAACCTTCATATCAAATTTAAATAAAATCCTTCAAACATTACTAAAGTTATCAAACAGAAACCAGATTTGTTACGGAAGTACGGACGGACAGACCGGCAGAGTTACCATATCCCCTCCGACTTCATCAGCGATGGGATGATAAGGAATGGAATGAAGATCTGTATACTCACTAGGCCTTGTCCTGAAGCCTTGTTGGATAGGCTCACTTTCCCCTTCTGAATCAAATGATTTGATAGAAACTTGATAATCAGTTTCAGGTTCAAGTCCATCTTGATTAAACCTCCTCCTCTCCCCACTTGAAACACGTTGTGTAAACTGATTTGGGTTGGCCTCAGTGCCCATGTTGACAACGTAGCCATCTACATCATTGGTTGCAGGTTCCCAGTTGACTGTCGCTCTATCAGGACCTTCTCTGATTTGCATCCCATTTGGAGGAGAGTTTTCAGCTCCTCCTGGCCTTGGCCTGGACTCAGATGCTCCTTTAGACATAGAATAGATGAAAAGTTTCATTAACCCTAATAAGGCTGGGGGGGGGGGGGCATTATGGCCGAGAACGCATATGGATGGCGCCTCGCCGCTCGCTGACTTTTTTCTTTAGAGTCTTGCGCATCTTTAAAAAAAAAAAAAAAAATCGGACCTATAGTTACAAGGTCACGTGACCTTTTGTCTTTGCATGTCAGCCCGAGAACCGCTCATTTTTGTGATTTGTGTACAAAACATATGGAAATGTCATTTTTCCTAAAAATAGATCAAACATTGGTTATTCGGTCTTGTTTAAAGTTTAGGTGGTTGTTTTGGGAGTCAACATAGTTGAATTGTAGGAAGAAATGAAAAAAAAACAAAAACAATAACATAAATAAGTTAAAAAAACAATGAAATACATAAGAAATTATCAAAACAAGAGATAACATAAGGAATAAGCTGGCTCTTCCAATTTTTTTTGTCGTATTATTGTTCCAAATGGTCTAATGAATATATGTAGTGAAAAAGAATGCTTAAATATGAATAATATAGGATTTATGGGTAAAAATGTAATTTTATGACATTATTTGCATAAATTACCATAAATATGCAAATGAGGGATTTTTTTCAAAAAATTGAAATTATCATATTGTTCTATACACTTCACTTGACATGCGTGCAAATTTTCGCGGAGATCGGCCGTTTCACGGCAGTAAGACTTCAAATAGCCCGGCCTTATTAGGGTTAAGAAATGAATTTCTTTGATTTTTCCTCTGATTTTTGTTGTTGGGCGTGTGTCCATGTACGTGTTTGTGTTTAATTAATCCATAATTCTCTTAAGTAAATAAGTATGTATTATATTTTTTCTTGATAGCCTGTGATACGCCTTTTGCATCTGTTTAACAGCCAAATTTTTATCTATATGTATTTTTTATTATTTACATATTTTGCAATTTTTTACAGTAATTTTGTTGCTGTTAAAGTTCTGTACCGTATTACATTGACTGCATTGTCATATTAAATGCTCTTTTGTATCTTTTTTATTGTCATTTTTTATCAGATTGTGGAAAAAATAAAATAAAATTGAACTGAATTGAATTTAAGTTTAACCATTTAGGATTTGGAATAAGAGAAGAGAAAAATTACCACTGGTAAACACATTTTAAAGAAAGCAATAGGGTCATGTCTTCTTGTATTGCATTCAAAACTTTTTTCAGATTAGAAAGAAAGTCATTGGGGGGGGGGATTTTATAATAAGATAAACCATTCTTGTTTCTCAAATGCTTTTACATCTTCAAACATGCCTAGTAAAAAAAGAGGAGTAAACACAATACTTTCTTATGATACAAGCATTTTTTTCATATCACTGTTTTAGGTGTAGAGACTGGGGTAGAGGACAAAAAAATTGTACCGTAACCTGTTTTTTTTTTTTTTTTTTTTTGGGGGGGGGGGGGGGGTCTCCTAAGTTTCTATGTTACCACAGCACATTTTGTTACTTACTGAGAATGGGTGACTTATATGTATGCTCTGAACACTGACCTTCACTAAACACACAATTCAGATTTGGTAGTTGAGCAATATTATTTTTTGACTATATATGTACCGGTAACCTTACTTTTAGGTTTTTTTATATCTTACCTACAATTTTTTTTGTCAGCATTAAAAGGAACGCTGATACTCTTAATATTGTAATCTTTTTTTTTCTTCATACATGTACATGTATGTGCAGATATAGGTAGTTGTACCAGAGACTACTAAATAGAAAGACTAGACTGCTTCAAGCATCATTTGCCATACTGATCATTCCATGTATTCCAATACAATTTACACTCACTTGTCCTAGCAGCCTTTGTCAATGGTTCACTTTCTTCAACTCCTGCAGTAGATACTATGTTAACTTGATAATCTGTGTCTGGGTCTAGACCTGGGAAAGATGCCCTTGTTGTTCCACGAGGAACTCGCTGTGTGAACTGTCTTGGGTTAGAAGGAGTTCCAACATCCACCCTGTATCCGTCAATATTGTCTCCTTTTGCTTCATCCCAACTTACGTCCAGAGAATCAGAGCTTGGGTCCACTTTAGAACGGGCTGGGCGTTTTGGACGGCGGCTGCGTCCTAAAAGATATTGTAAAAATAAATTTTCATGATTACCTGCTGAACTTGCACATTTGATTTCATCGAATAGAAGATGCCTTTTTTCTCCCATTACTTCTTCGTGAAATAACTCATTGCATATTATACTGATAGGCAGTCTCTATTAGTTGTTAACTTCAGAAAGGCTTTAAAAACAATTTTTTTTTTGTAGCTGTAAGACTGCTTTTCTTATTACCTGTATTTTTTTAATTTTCATTTACTGTAAGTGCTTTGGGCCTAAAGGGAAAAGTGTGGTATAAGTGATAATAATAATGATAATAAAGATAAGAAATGGTCAAGATGAATGAGGTGGTCCGGAGGTTTTTTTTTTAAAACCTGAGTTCAATTACTCGGAACAGATTTTAGTATGGATAGGATTACTCACTTGTTCTTCCTTTCCTTCTGATGGGATCACTATCCCCTGATGGTGAGGTGGAATATAAGTTGACGTCATAATCTGTATCTGGGTCTAGGTCTGGAATGGTGAAATCTCTTGTGCCCCGAGGAAAATTCCAAGAGGCCTGGTTAGGTTCATCAGGAGTCCCAACTTCCATTCTGTATCCAGTAACACTGTCATCTTCAGGTTCATCCCATTTGACTGCTATTGAATCGTAGCGTGTATTCGCCTTGGTGTTAACTGGGGGTGCAGGGCCTCGACTTCGCTCTGCAAACAAACAATTAGTTGCAAATTATTACAGTGATTAAGCATTTCTTTTAAGGACTTTTTTTTAAAAGTTCTATGCAAAATGTTGAACCGTTTATTAATTTGACTTGCAGCATAAGCATACATTTGTTCTGTAGCTGTATCTTAAGCCACAACAAGTTAATACTTCACACACTTACATAGTTACAACAGGATTTCTACAATATGGAAATTTAATATTTCTTCTCAGCAAAAGAGGATTTCAATTTTTTTTTTTATTGTAACCACTTCATATGTAATTTCACTAATATGTGCACGTATATGTTTTCTACGTGATCGACAGAGGGACATCTTCAGTATATGCTGGATGATTATCACAGATTATAAACCTCACTTAAGAAATCCAGCCATCTGATTGGTCGAAATTGGAGTCTTGACTTTAGCCATTCCCGTTAAAAAAACGAAAAATGCCAATACCGGTTAATAGTCCAAGAGTGAGATCCCTCAAATTCTGGTTACCATGAAAAGTGCGAGCACTGACACAATACAGTGCTTTTTGTCTGCGATTCCCAAATGATTGAAACTTTCAGTCATTTTTCAAGCAAAGTTTCTTTTCTCAATAAAAGGATAAGGTAAGAATTCTTGATAGATTTTTGTTTCAATACGGCATATAAAAGACATATCGACTGCTTTAATATTGGAGGTCTGGCTACTTTATATGCTCTCCGGAACTAGCGCGTCCTGCCATGACCCTGAGGCGCGCCTGGTGTGCACGTTCCCTTGAGCATATAAAGCAGCCAGGCCTCTCAAGCAGTCGATATCTCTATATTATCACATGTATGTTCCTCCACAACTAAACCACTATGAGAACATAATCAAAAAGATTATCCTCTTGATGGTAATTTCCATTTAATCACTAATACTATAAAATGGATTTCCAGCAGAATTGATTGCAGCATATCTCGACAGTACTCACTAGGCTTTGTCCTAAACCCTTGTTGAATAGGATCACTTTCCCCATCTGAGCCATATGCCTTGACAGAAACTTGGTAATCTGTACTTGGACGAAGGCCCTTTTGCCTTAAACTTGTGGTTGTCTTGGGAACATTTTGAGAGAACTGAGTTGGGTTGCTTGGGGTCCCTATGTCGACGGTGTAGCCATCAATATTATCACTTCCTGAGGGATCCCAATTAACTGTCACAGAAGAAGGTTCTTCATCCAACCGCATGCCATTTGGAGAAGAGATCCTCTGCGGACTAGGCCTCTCTGTAAGATACAACAACTCATAATTTTGTGTTTACTGTAACAAGTTGTTGTTCTGATGATAATTTCACATTCAATAAAATTTGCAAAAATAACAAGTAACCATTCATGTTGTAGAAAATTATTTTAAAGAACTGGCATGGGATCTCTCATGAGGCAAAATATCTAGCATTATTATTAAAAATGAGATTGAGCACTTCACTTGGCTAAATGCAATTTGGGTAAATGTTTGATAAAATGGCATTTATTCTTTAATTATAGAGTTGTCTGAGACAAGACATTAGCGAAGATACTAAAGTACATGTATCATAAACATTGACAATTTTGCTTAATTTAAACTTCAATTATTTAATTCATGCAAGTGAGCATTATGACATATGCTGTATCTGATCAAAAACTTTAAAATATTGTACCGGTAACCAAAACTTTGGCACAATAATATTTGAACACCAATGTCTCAGGCATGACTATTATACTTACGTGTTCTGACAGACTTTCTTACAGGATCACTCTCTCCAGTCGGTGAGGTGGATACTACACTGACTTGGTATTCTGAATCTTCATCTAGGCCTGGAACACTGACTGAATTGGTTCCTCGAGGGATTCGCTGTGAGAACTTTGACCGGGGATTGGACGGCGTTCCTACATCCACCCTGTATCCATCAACACTTTCATCATCTGGATCTTGCCAGTTGACATCAATGGAATCAGGACTAGATGAAGTTGCTCTCGTACGTTGGGGGCGCTGTGGACGCCGTGTTCGCCCTAAATAACACAGTAAAGACAATAATACATGAACAAATGCTTTTCTCTTAATGACCATTGTAAAGTTTGAATCTCTATTGAGCACTCGTCTACAAACCTTATATTCTTCATATCATTCTTTATTAGAATTATTAGAAAAAGTGATATCATGGATACTATTTTATTTAAATTATTGATATATTAAATGATCAGTTAGTTGGGGTTGCAAGATTCTATGTCCAATTTGCAGGCCAACAAAGTGTAAAGGTTAAATTCCAACGTCATTTGAAAGATAATACTTATTCAGAACTTCCCTCAAAACGAAAAAGGCTTGAAAAAATGTCTTGTAGTGATAAAATATTGACCGTTAGTTGTCGAATCGACTTTAGTCATTGCAATCCATTTAGTAATAGTCTTATTTTCAAACCCTGGTATCGAATGGTCGATCATTTTGTGCTGCGCAAAGATTCAATCAGTTTAAAATTGGTCATTACAAGAAGTGGGTTATTGATGTAGACAAATGCTCATTTTATGTATGTCATTACCAAAGAAAGTAAGTAGTCAGTCAGTCACTCAATAGTGTCTGAGAGTGAAGTCTAGAAAGCAAACAGGTTTCCTTGCATAATGTGAATACTAGGACCCTGCTAACGTTTATATTTTACAGATAGGACATACGTGTCATATTTAAAATTCCAGCAAAGTTCTACAGAGATTGATGCTGGCTGCAAATGGGACATAGTACCTTTAAAGGCACTATGGCCTCTAACTTCATTGGATATAATTTGTAACTGGCCATTTGTAGAGGAAATATCTATCCTCTGTTAAATGCTGGTGACCTTGCAATGATAAAATGACACTTTTGCAATATATGGAGAATTGAACTATTCCATCTAAACGAAATAATTTCTCTGATATGTACATGAATCATATAGTTGCAAGTACCAATATATTTAAGCCATTTTAATCTGACTACACTTTTTGATGTGGAAGAATTGAAATAAGAATCTTGAAGGGCAAACAGGAAGAGGTGTTACAAAAGATTTTCTGCAGGGTTGTGGAAGAAACATCATATTAGCTAACTACGATATACATATATGCTTCATTAGAGCCCTTATCATATTCCATGTAAGTAATTACTACAAACTGAGGACAATTGACCTGTTAAACTCCTGAATTCTCTGTGTCACATAGACTTTAACATAGGAATCACTCGACTCCAATAGGCAACGAGTTAAAACTTACTTGTTCTAGCACTCCTTCTTACAGGTTCACTGTCTCCAGATGGAGATGTAGATACTAGATTGACTTGATAATCTGTTTCTGGGTCTAAACCTGGAACATTGGCAGCCGTCGTGCCACGATCAAATTCCCTCACAAACTGGCGGGGATCAGAGGGTGTTCCAACTTCCAGTCTATATCCATCAACATTCTCATCTTCAGGTTCTTCCCATTGCACTCCCATAGAATCGTATCGTGGGTTTGTTCTGACACCAGTTGGGGACTTGGTGGTTTGGGGTCGACCTGAAAACACAATAAGATTATCAATACCAATCTATTTCCAAACACAGATGGCAAAGTCATCGATACATACATATGAGAGTATCAATACGATTGCATAATGCTATCTTTTACAATACATAACTTGAATAAGTCTCAGTTTCTACATAGTTTTCTCTAATGATAATGCAATCATGATACATGAAGCAAAGCTTGTATAACTATACTTGGCTTTAACTTTTATTTGGAAACATTGGGCAATTGTTATACTTACTAGGTCTTGTCCTGAAGCCCCTTTGAATAGGTTCGCTTTCTCCGTTTGAATCAAATGACTTGACAGAAACTTGATAATCTGTATCAGGCTCAAGCCCATCTTGCCTAAACCTCCTCTTCTCTCCACTTGGAACACGTTGTGTAAACTGAGTCGGGTTGGCCTCAGTGCCCATGTTGACAATGTAACCATCTACATCATTGGTTGCAGGTTCCCAATTCACTGTCGCTGACTCGATACCTTCCCTTACTCGCATGCCGTTTGGACGGGAGGGGCGTCTATTACCGTCGCCTCCTGCGGATTTCAACAAATAAGTTCATATTGGGAATCAACTATATGTTTGACTGCAATAGGCTTAACCATTGACATAAAAGAAGAATATTCCCCGGATCACATATAATATACACAAACATATCATAATATTCTAAATTACACAATTCTGAACTTGGAACAAAAATCATTACTGACTCAAAATGTTTGACCTTTCTGAACTATTCGTCAAAAAATGTAAATTTATTCTTTATGTGCTTTAGCTCAACATAATTGGCCTCATAGCTCTCAGCATATTATACATGTATGGGTGAAAGATGTGATAAATATGCTGGTCATTTCAGATCTCCATGCTCACCTGTTCTTCATCATCAAATAGCATAAAAACAACACTTTGAATGTTAACCATTGTAATATCTTTGAAGCAAGCAGCATACAGAATGCACACTTACGAGTTCTGACAGGCTTTCTTGCTGGTTCACTCTCTCCAGATGGTGAGGTGGATACTACACTGACTTGGTATTGTGAGTCTGGGCTTAGGTTTGGAATAGAGGCCATTGTTGTTCCAGTAGGGTATCGCCTTGAGAAGTCTCTACGTGGATCAGCAGGAGTTCCAACATCAACTCTGAATCCATCAACACTGTCATCTGTAGGTGCTTCCCAGTTGACATCAATGGAATCAGGACTTGATGAACTCGCTCTAGTGCGTTGGGGGCGCTGTGGACGTCTTGTTGGCCCTTGATGAATGAATTTAAGAGTGTGGATACCATTTTCACTAAGGTTTGATGCTTCTCTTCATGGTTTAAATAATGTATATGTCTTTTGGGGGATGTTGAGTATTTACCATGAAAAAGATTTATTGTTATTGATTAATATTTTAGATGTAAGACAACTAAATCGCAATTTAAGTACATGCAAGATACTGCTTTATAATAAAATTGCTAAATCTACAAAGTGAATGGGAAGGACTCACTAGTTCTTGCTTTCCTTCTTACAGGTTCACTGTCTCCAGATCTGGAAGTAGAATACAAATTGACCTGATAATCTGTATCTGGTGTTAAGCCTGGGATGTCTGCACTTGTTGTGCCTGGTTCAAAGTCCCTTGTAAACTGACGGGGGTTTGAAGGAGGTCCAGCTTCCAATCTGTATCCAGTTACATCATCTCCTTCTGGTTCTTCCCACTCAACACCCAATGAATCATATCGTCTGTTCACTTTGGTACCAGTTGGGGGCTGGGGACTGCCGGTTCGCCCTGTAATGAAAAATAACACTCCATGATCAACTTTACTGTTAAGATCTTCTCTGCTATATTGAACAAGTATAAAAATGAGGAATAGACGCAATTGGATTTTCAAATGCAAAGAAAGAAGAAAAAGTAGAGGGTATTAAAAACATTCATATCATTATTCAGAACTGGGAGGATGAAAAGATGGAGGAAGGTGACGTATATAATTAAAAAATCTTGTCGGTTTAACTTAATAAAATTTGGAGTGGACTTCATTCATTGATAACTGTTATCAGATTCCTTCAACCAAAGTCCAACACATTGTCACCTTAAAAGCAGACAACAAACTTCAAAATAAGGAAAGGAATGAAGATATGTAATAGTAAGATTAAACGAGAACTTACCGTTTGAAGTTTGATCTTTATTTTATGAATATTTAGGAGGAAGTTATTACATGAGATCCCGTCGCGCATGCGCAGTCAATATTCAAAGCTACAAATGTGGTTACTCTCAGTAGTAAGGAACAGGAACTTACACTTAAGTTTGAAGTTTGGGTGGGTGAGGAGGGCATGTAATAACTTCCTCCTAAATATTCATAAAATAAAGATCAAACTTCAAACGGTAAGTTCTCGTTTAATCTTACTATTTTATTTCATATTTCGTCGTTCGAAATTACATGAGATTTTGAAGCATAGTAGCCACATTTGGAACAACCAACATGTATGGAAAGTGAACACTGATTATGCAGATTGAATTGGATGCTTCTAACCAATGACTCACCATATTTGACAGTTATTGTAGTCTGTTCATACATGTGGCAAAACATTTCACATACAAGACGTCCATATATAAGACGTCATAATGTTGCAAAAACATTGTTCGTTTCTGTATCTAGCTTATTCTAGCCATCTGGTTTCTTAATCCCAGTTCTATTAATTAGACAGCTGGTCTCTTAATGCCAGTTCTATTGAAAAGCCTCATGATGCAGTTCTTAAAGCAGTGTGCTATCTTGTAAGACTGCCTGGGTAAAGTTTCTCTTGTTTTCAAAAGGTTTCCTGTAGAACTTCCTGAACGTTTTCTCTGAAGACCATCCTGCTCGGGCTAGGATCTGGTCCATTGGAAGTGCTGCCTTGGCAGCTGCTGAAGTTGATGCTGCCCGCGTTGAATGAGCCTTATAAACGTTTGTATCCACACCTGCTCTTTGCAAGCAGGTCTTGATCCAGCGAGATAAGGTTTGAGTTGTTACTCTATTATGAGGTCTGGTGTAACTTACAAAGAACGAGTTCTCATTCCCACGAAGTAGTCCTGTGCGCTGGACATAATGTTTCACATATTTTACGATACACAATCTTCTATCAGGAGGATATGCTTCCAATTTAAACTTAAAATTGGTATTTCCTGGTTTGCTTTGCTTCAAGTGTTCATCCAAATGAAAAACCACAAAGCCCCCTTTTAGGGTCATCTTGTTAGTCTTCAATATATGCAAGGTTTGCACTCTCTGTGCCGATACAAGAGCCATTAGCATACATACTTTGAGTGTTAAATCTCTGAGGTTTAAGGAGTTTACTGGAGACAATTTTCTTAGAAAATTGAGGACTGGACTAATATTCCATATTTCTGTATATCTAGGTAAGACAGGTCTGAGTTGAAAAACACCTCTCATCAGTCTGGTTATAAGTGGGTGAGTACTCATTGTCTGATTACTGTCAACGAGAATCAGAAAAGTGGATAAAGCGCTACGAGCTGTATTGATCGCACTGTAGCTAAGGTTCCTGTCATGAAATAAACTACTAAGGAATTCTAGTACCGTTTCCACCTCGGCTTGGAGGTAACTCGTATTCCTGCTGTGGCAAAATCTTCGCCACTGTGTGATGTAAACTTGGTACTGCTTGCAGGTTGATGCTCTCCATGAAGCTGTAATGATATCCACTGTTCGTCTGCTTAGTCCCCGATTCTCAAAGTGTTGCCGCATAACCTGCAACATAGGAGGTCAATATTAGCATTAAGAGGGTGGGTGGTGTTTAACACAGGAAGGAGTAGCAAATCTTCTTGCCTCTGGATAAACAATGGCTCTCCTTCCATCATGCTAACCAACTGAGGGAACCACGCCTGAGTGGGCCAATTAGGGACCAGAAGTAACCCTCTAGCTTTATCCTCTCTGATTTTTTGCAAGCATTTGGGGATCATACAGAACGGTGGGAATGCATAGAATGCAAAAGGTTTCCAATCTAGCGTAAATGCGTCAACTGCAAAAGCCCCAGGGTCTGGGTGCCAAGTGACATATTTCTCTACTTGAGCATTTAGTCTTGAGGCGAACAGGTCTATTTCTGGTACACCAAAGTGGGAAACTATTCTATCGAACACTTGTCTGTTTAGTTTCCATTCTGTTCGATCATTAAATTTCCTGGATCTTTCATCTGCTATAGTATTGAGCCGACCAGGTACATGGGCTGCAGAGACCCAAATATTTCGAGAAATGCACCACTGCCAAATATCTCTTGACATCTTGTCACACATTGTGGACTTGCAACCTCCCATGTGATTTAAATAAGCCACTGCAGTGGTATTATCTATTCTTACCATCACATGAACGTTACGCTTATTCATGCAAAAGGATTTTATCCCCAACCCAGCGGCTAGGGTTTCCAGGTAATTTATTTCATTGTTTCTTGCCCTTTCTGCCTCAAATTCATTCCATCGACCCCCTGTTTGCTTCTGGAGGTCAGTAGCTCCCCATCCAAGGCCACTGGCATCTGTGTGCAATTCTAAGTCAGGTTTTTTCCTAACAATTGGGGAGGAGGCCATAGAAACATTGTTTATCCACCACTTTAACTCCTCTTTTGCCTCAAGGGACAACTTCATCTTTCTGTCAAAATGACCCCTGTTTTGTCTGAGGGCTGCAATTTTGTCCCTTTCCATTGATCTATAGTATAAGGGGCCATACTCAACCGCAGGGAAAGTTGCTATGACCTTCCCAATCACTCGTGCTACCATTCGTATTGATGGGAGGTACGTGCCCATTAATTCACGGCATGAATCTTTCACTTCTTGTGCCTTTGTTTGAGGCAATTTAACAATCATACTCTCAGTGTTAAGAATGAAGCCAAGAAAGGTTAGTTCACGTGTTGGGATGAGCACTGATTTTTTAGTGTGAATGAGGAATCCTAATTCTGAGAGGATCTTGGTTGTTGCACTCACACTCTCTTTAAGCTTTTCTTTTGTCTCACCAATGATTATGGTGTCGTCCAAATATCCTATGACTGTATGACCTGCTTTTCGCAGTTCGGCAAAGACTGGCTTCAGCAATTTTGTGAACAGTCTGGGGGCTGTGCTGAGCCCATTAGGTAAGGCTGCAAATTGCCAGCGCTCACCCTGCCACATGAACCTCAAGTATTTTCTACTATTTGGGTCTACTGGAATGGAGTAATAAGCATCTTGGAGGTCGATTGATGCAAGATAACAGTGCGGAGAAATCAAGTGCTTGGCAGTGTGGATGTTATCCATCTTAAAGTGTTGTACGTTCAGACTTTGATTAAGCTCTGATAAGTCTAAAATCATACGAGTACCCCCATCTTTCTTGGGTCTCGTGAAGATGTTTGAGAGGAATTCTCCCTCTTCAAATGAGCAAGGTTCTATTACGTTTTTTGCTTGTAGAGCCAAGATTTCTTTAGTAATCTGATTTATTTCTAAAGGGCTCTTTTTGTAACCATAGAGGGGCTTATTTCTTGAGGGAACCCCTTTCGAATAATCAAATTCGATCTCATAGCCTCGCACTGCTGATAGCAGAAATAGATCTGACGTTAATTCACGCCATCTACGATAGAAATATATCAATCGACCTCCAACAGGCACATTTGAGATGCATTCTTGTTGTAATGTACATGAAGTAGAAGGAGCATTAATCTTAACATTCTCAAAATATTTGTATGTGCTACTTACCTCTTTGGGTAATGGTGTAGCTATTTCCTCCTTGCGGCCTGTGGCCGCTGGAAGGATTGGGTTTGTTTCCCCATGCTCATCGTCTGGGTGTGAGGCGGAGCTCTGTAAGGTCTGCCTCGTTGGGTTCGCTGGCCTAAAAAAGGCCTGTTGTAGTTCCCACTTGCGGGCCTGCTACTTGTAAAAGTTTGTGATGTGCCGGTGGCACGGTTCCATCCTTGTCTGCGGTATTGAAAAGTGCTGGACGCTTGCGTCCTGTACGGATGGTACTGGGGGCGGGGTGTACGTTGTCCACGCACCACGCCAGATGCAGCTTTTTGTTGTTCTGTAAGATCTTTGACTCTCTTTGTTAAGTCATCGCCAAATAAGTACTGACTCACTGGTGTGGCAGGTTTGCATAGATGTGAGTACTTGGCATTTAAGTCTGGCTTAATCTGATCTTTGCGTAAGCAGTTGATTTCAAAGTTTGTGTTACACAGCAATGCCAATGCATCCTGTTGTGTCTCTGATAGGCTATCGGGGGACAGAGTTTGAATAAAAGCTGTGAGTCCCCTTGTCAAGGGCTTTTGGATTCTTTGCAGTTTCAAATCACGGCTTCTTGTTTGCGAGGATAGGTTTTCCCATATTGCTGCATTCACTTTGGGGCAACACAGTGGAGTACAATTGCTTGGAGGAGGGTATTTCCCTCCAGCTTCCTCCAACACATTTTCCTCTAGCTGGTTGGACATGAGGTACATGGCAGACTTTGCTAAATCATTGTGGATCGCGCCACCTACCCCAGTGGGGATAGCAAATTTCTGAGCCAGGGCAGGAACTTTGTCCATATTCTCCTGGTCTAAACCTGGTGCAACAGTTTCGTTGACATCACCCTCATCCATGCTGCCAATGTCATATGAATTAGGGCATTGGCCCATGTTTCCAGTGTCAATATGCTCAAAATCATCATCATCATGTTCAACTTCAAGAAATCTCACGTTCGCCGCAGCTGTACATGCTGTCGGCGGTGAATCCCCGGTGGGGCGAGTTGCAGATTGACAAGGCAAAAAATCCACCATTCTCTCCATTAAGGATTCCAATTTGTCAAGTCTTCCTCGTAAATCCGTGAAGTCCTCCTTTTCTTCAGGCTTTTTGCCCTTCTTTTTAGGCCCAGAGTTCTTAGACTCATTCGGGGCAGGCTTTGCCAAGACACTTTTGCGTTTCGTATCGGAGGATTTCACTGCCGCTGAGCGCTTTGGCTCAGGCTTCGTAGAGGTGCCCGCGGCGGTTTCGCCCGGGGAAGTTCCGGCTTTAGCCGTGCTCAGCGTTCCGCTGGTTTTCTGCTTGGTGCTGCCGTTGCTGCTTGACGGAGACGCCATCGTGTCCGTGGAAATCGGAGCAAAACTTCGATAAATGATATAAAAACAGCACAGATTCTCAAAAGTCTTCAAAAAACATGAAAAAGGAGAGTTTCTCTCCCTAATGTTGTATTTTTTCGAAACCGCTGGTCCGAAAAAACGCCGAAAATTAGGTATTTTGACTGCTGAGGGAAAGTTACTTTCCCGGTAAAAATCAATTGCGCGGCGAATTGACTGCGCATGCGCGACGGGATCTCATGTAATTTCGAACGACGAAATATGAAATAAAATACTCACTAGGCCTTGTCCTGAAGCCTTGTTGAATAGGCTCACTTTCCCCTTCTGAGTCAAATGATTTGATAGAAACTTGATAATCAGTTTCAGGTTCAAGCCCATCTTGTTTAAACCTCCTCCTCTCCCCACTTAAAACACGTTGTGTAAACTGATTTGGGTTGGCCTCAGTGCCCATGTTGACAACGTAGCCATCTACATCATTGGTTGCAGGTTCCCAGTTGACTGTAGCTCTATCAGGACCTTCTCTGATTTGCATCCCATTTGGAGGAGAGTTTTCAGCTCCTGGACTTGGCCTGGACTCAGATGCTCCTTTAGACATTGAATAGATTGAAAGCTTCATTAAACTAGGTTGATCTTTGACTGCGCGCAGTCGAAAATGATGCCATAGAGCAATTTTACAAACCAAAACAAAAGCAATTTTTTAATTCAAGTTTGATTGTAATCCGTTAACAGGTTCTCAGAATATCTGTCTATCGGTTCTAATGATAATGCGATAATTAACACAGTTAAAACATTTTTACGTCTACTTGTATTGCATTCAACATTATATCCACATTAGACAGAGATTCATTGTTATGTTTGCAATATTTTAAAAAGGCAGTTAATGGAATCAGCCATAATGCTACATTACTACAACTACTACTTCTAATCATAAGATATTTCTATATCGTAAATTGTATAATGCCTCTAGGCGGATTAGAAGGAAAGTAGATGATAAGTAAAGAAAACAGCATTTGCATTACAAATTACATCAAATCAATTAACACTAAAACTTTGCTAATGCAAATAATGTATATACATTGAATCCCATGATATGAGATCAGTGTTATGAATATCTGCAATTGGGTAATGCTAAGTAGAGCCTTTCTGTTTGTCTGATATTACCCATATGGAGAAATAATAAACCTGACTAATTGTATGTGTTTAAACAGCTTTTTTTTGGAGGGGGGATTTTACAATAACAGACACCATTCTCGTTTCAAAAATGATTGTACTCTTCAGCCATGCCTAGTTTAAAAAAAGTAGTATACACAATACTTTCTTATGATACAAAAGTTGTTTTCCATTTCACTCAGTTTTAGGTGAAGAGACTGATAGAGGATCATTTCGGTCCTTAACTGTGTTCCCAAGTACTTAACTGTAGTTTACAGCTGGTAAAAAAAAATTGGACTAACATCTTTAGTTTTTTTCACAAATATTTATGCTACCAAATCACATTGTTTCATGGTTGACTTATGCTCTGTAAACTAAACACACAATTCAGATTTGGTAGTGGAGCAATATGTGATTGAATATAAGCGTAAACCTACATTTAGGTTTTATATTTTAATTTTATTAAGTTTTTCTCCCTGGAAAGTAACTCTGATACTTTAATCAAAATACTTTTTTCTTCATACATATACATGTATGTGCAGATATAGGTAGGTGCAACAGAGACTACTAACTAGAAAGGCTAGACTGCTTCCAGCATCATCTGCCATACTGCTTATTTCATGTATTCCAATACAATTTACACTCACTTGTCCTAGCAGCCTTTGTCAATGGTTCACTTTCTTCAACTCCTGCAGTAGATACTATGTTAACTTGATAATCTGTGTCTGGGTCTAGACCTGGGAAAGATGCCCTTGTTGTTCCACGAGGAACTCGCTGTGTGAACTGTCTTGGGTTAGAAGGAGTTCCAACATCCACCCTGTATCCGTCAATATTGTCTCCTTTTGCTTCATCCCAACTTACGTCCAGAGAATCAGAGCTCGGGTCCACTTTAGAACGGGCTGGGCGTTTTGGACGTCGGTTGCGTCCTACAAGACATTGTAAGAATAAACTTTCACAATCACCTGCTTAACTCGCACATTTAATTACATTGAATAAAAGATGCCCTTTTTCTGCCACTTCTTCTATGTGAAATAACTCACTACATATATAGAATAACAATACAGTAATCCTAAACTTATGAAAATTAACTAAAAATTATTTTCAATGCCTTAATTAATATGATAATAATAATATTAGATTCTTATAAAGCGCACGTATTGACCTTGCAAGGTCCTCAAGGCGCTCCAACATTACCCGGCTATGCTAGGCTGCCTGATTTCGACGCTCACAACATTTTAAGGAATTCCTTCCTACCGGTATGATGATGAAACTGTGATAATATCCATGTATACAAGTAGATTATAACATGAATGTATCTTTGCACTAATAAGATAGTTCAAAATACTTTATGCTGTACACAAAAGCTGAGTCCATAGGGCATATCACGAACTGGCAAATCAAATATGATAATTTAAGCAATATAAACACTGCCTGAAAATAATATAAAATTTAAATATGTTTTTTCTCGAAGGATTTTCCTCTGGACACATCAGTAAGTTGGTTCATCAAAAACCTGCTACTCTATATTGTGTGTTTATTAACTAAATGTAGGTTTTTGAGGTTTAAACGAACAATATGCATAACATCAATTTAGCTTGCATGCTGGGTAATTATAACTGGTGCAAAAATGATGACACAAATTTTTAAATTTGGAATTCTCAGAACAGATTTCAGTATGAATATGATTACTCACTTGTTCTTCCTTTCCTTCTGATGGGATCACTATCCCCCGATGGTGAGGTGGAATATAAGTTGACGTCATAATCTGTATCTGGATCTAGGTCTGGAATGGTGAAATCTCTTGTGCCCCGAGGGAAATTCCAAGAGGCCTGGTTAGGTTCATCAGGAGTCCCAACTTCTAGTCTATATCCATTGACATTTTCATCATCAGGTTCATCCCATTTGACTGCTATTGAATCGTAGCGTGTATTCGCCTTGGTGTTAACTGGGGGTGCAGGGCCTCGACTTCGCTCTGCAAACAAACAAGAGAGATGGAATCAATTGCAATTACTTAGAAATATATAATGTAACTAAATATTCATTAAATTCCTCAAAATGATTTGTCAGACATTTTGATGAATTGGTATTCCCACATACTTGTTCCTAGCTCCTTATCTCTATTCAGTGTTTAACTCTGTGCAAAATTAATGATTTTAGAGCGTTCTACTTCTGATTAAGATGACACTAAATTGAATCTCCTACATCCGTTGAATGACCAAAGTGATCTCATTAATCATACTCCAATCATACCTCTTCTTTCAACACACTCAAAGAACTACAAAATATTGCTGATACAAAAACAGCTACTTCAAAGCTCATGCTTGACTCCTGGTAAGTGAGCAGAGCTAAGGAGACCCTAGCTCTGCTAAAGCTCTGTAAAATACTTAGCACTTATGCAAATCACAGCTCACTCAGTTACCTACCAGGTGCAGGACATCTCATTGATGCTCTCATGCACTCACGCTCACATCTTAAAACTAATTCTGTATTATACTGAAAGTAAAATGCAAGTCATGGAAGTGTTAAGTAGCCTAATGCTGAAGCTGAACTATGATTTTACTGTAGATCATTTTCACGCATCATGCTGAGCAAATCTTGTCAGATCTTAACAATTAGCAATCTTCAGAGTAGTTCTAATCTATTCTAGATCTAGTTTAGATCTATATGTAGTTGAGTATTAAATGGCATAGACTTTAACACTACATTCTTTTACCTTCTGACTTGCTCTGAGTTCTAGTTTTTATGTGTATGCAAAACAATTCTGAAGACATTATTAGCTTGCCTGTTGTAATTAATTTGAAAAGGCAATGTTGTTATTCAGGTAATGTTGTAATAATTCCTACACAGAATAATAAATAAATTCTGCAGAGAACAAAACACATTCCAACAAGAAGTTGTTTGTTTTAAGTGTTCAGGCTACACAGGGAAAAGCATTGTATAATAAGCAAAAATCAAATTCCATGTAGTGGTGTTACAGAATACAAAAAAGCAATAAAAAACAAAGAAGCGTTATTTGGTTATTTCAAATAAATTTAAAACAAATTTATGACCTAAATTTAAAAGCATAATAGTAAATTTTATGTTTTTCTCAAGAAGTTTTGAAGCCTCTATGTAAATATGTTAATGTAAATAGTTCTAGAATTATAAAGCACTTTTTGTAATTATTAATACGCATTAGGCATATTATTAAATCACAGATTTCTGTGTAGAAGATTAAAAGACAATACCTAAGCTCTGCTACTATTAGATGAAACATACAGAATAAAAATTGGTCTGCAGAAATACATTTTTAACATTGCATATATTTGCATAAGTTTGCAAAAAATGTATAAGTCAAATATCATTAAGAAGCTTTGAAATTCCCAATGAATAGTATAGCAAGTTCACAGCAAGAAAAACAGTTAGCAATACAAGTAAAGAAGCAGTTATTTTGCTTTGTAAAAAAAGGCGTTAATCAGCATAATTACTTAATGAAGCGAGTTGGCTCAGTTGGTTAAGCGTCTGCCTGTCGAATCAAAGATCATGGGTTTGACTCCAACCCAGGCGGATGACTGAAAGCTGCGTTGTGTGTTAAAGTGCCCCTCCCGTCTCATAGAAGCCAGGCTATGTCAAAGTGTAAAACACTCAGTCCCTCGGATAGGATGTTAAATGCATGTAAAGAACCCACTGCATTATTGGTGTAAGAGTAGGGGGAAAGCCCGGTTTAGTGGTGCACCTGCACACCCAAAATTAGTTATTCCGGGAGGGGAGACACAAGGGTTACCGTGATTCAGTTAAGCTTTTGCCTTCCAGGCACAGGTGAAGCCAAATATTGAATAACATACATGTACACCTTTGTGTAGAAGTTTTGAACCTCCACAAACAGATGGGTATACATACACACACTCAGAGCCAGTTGCATAGTCTCCTTCAAAACTCAGTATGCCTCGGACAAAAATACATTACATAAAGCTTTTTTTAATATACAGCAAAAAAAGAAAAACTTATACAATGACAAAAGTTTTATTTTCTTTTATTTTAATGCATAATTATCAATTAAAACAGTGCATTAGCATTCATTTTATTTCTTAAAAGCAATACCTTGCATTAGCATGATAATCACAGTGTTTAAGCATTTCTTTGAAAGAGGGAGGGTTTTTTATATTCTCTGCAAAATGTAAAACTTTTCATACAATTTTTCTGTAACTGTATCATAAGCCATAACAAGTTGGTACTTAACACACTTTAATAGTTATGATAGGATACTCTGCAATCTAAATAAGGCTCTATTTTGATACCATCTGTCAAACATTACTCAAGTTATCAAACGGAAGCCAAATTTCTGAATAATTACCTTTTTTCCTGCATATTTAATGAGCTATGACCTTTGACCTTTGACCTTTGATTTAGATACTCCAAAATCAAAACTTAGGCTGTATTTTTATACCATGTACCTTCATATAAAATTTCATCAAAATCTGTCAAACATTATAAAGTTATTGAACGGAAACCAGATTTGTTACCAACGGAAGGACGGAAGGAAGGATGGACGGCAGCGTTACTACAGTATATCCCCTCCGACTTCGTCAGCGAGGGGATAATTATCATATGTGCCCATTACACGCAAACCTATTGATACATGTATTTAGTGCATGCACAATTTTGCAATCTTCTTGGGTACTGCCCTGCCCCCGCATCCGATGGTGGATATAATCAAACAGGAAACCTCAAGTGATAGTTCCCTCAACATTTCACTGGAAATCATGGATGGAATATTCATTCTCTAGAACATAGATATGTAAATGTATACAATACACCTAGACCACTATGAGAACATAATCAAGAAGTTTCTCATCTTGCTGGTAATTTCCATTTAGTTACTAATACTATAAAATGGACTTCAAGCAAGAGTGATTGCAGTGTATCTTGCCAGTACTCACTAGGCTTTGTCCTAAAACCTTGTTGAATAGGATCACTTTCCCCATCTGAGCCATATGCCTTGACAGAAACTTGGTAATCTGTACTTGGACGAAGGCCCTCTTGCCTTAAACTTGTGGTTGTCTTGGGAACATTTTGAGAGAACTGAGTTGGGTTGCTTGGGGTCCCTATGTCGACGGTGTAGCCATCAATATTATCACTTCCTGAGGGCTCCCAATTAACTGTCACAGAAGAAGGTTCTTCATCCAACCGCATGCCATTTGGAGAAGAGATCCTCTGCGGACTAGACCTCTCTGTAAAGATACAAAGCAACTTTCATTTTGTGGAAATAAATATATTTCAAGCTAAGAGGATTTAGTATCATAACCTTCTACATTTAAGTCAAATATATGAAAATTATGATGCCAACTGGGAACACAATTAATCTAATTGAGTCTGATTGTGCTTGGCTACATTACAACCAATCAAGTGATGATCATAGAGAGAGGAAAAGTACCTTTGGTTTTTTACTGGCATAATTATCTGAGGTAAAACATTACCTATACCAGTTTAGTACATTTAATATCTAAGTTCTTCAAACTTTTTGAATGCCTATGTCTAAGGCATAACTATCATACTTACGTGTTTTAACAGACTTTCTTACAGGCTCACTCTCTCCAGTCGGTGTGGTGGATACTACACTGACTTGGTATTCTGAATCTTCATCTAGGCCTGGAACGCTGACTGAATTGGTTCCTCGAGGAATTCGCTCAGAGAACTTTGACCGAGGATTGGATGGTGTTCCAACATCCACCCTGTATCCATCAACACTTTCATCATCTGGATCTTGCCAGTTGACATCAATGGAATCGGGCCTTGATGAAGTTGCTCTAGTGCGTTGGGGGCGTTTTGGACGCCGTGTTCGCCCTTAAGGAGTCAGTTATAACAAAAATTTCAGTCATGGATAATAGGGACATTGCAAAATTCTAATTTCTAATGATTTAGCCCTCTTTATAACATGATATTCTCCACATCATTCTTTACTAGAAATAATGGTATAAAACTAGCAGTAGGAATACTCGAGTGTAAACAAAAAAAAAATCATTTCACAGAGTACATATATTGTTTTCAATTCTTGGTAGCTTCTTCTCAAAGGTAACAGATCAAAAAATCTATTTATACTTCAGAAATCTTCTACCAGTACATGTATAGTTGCATACAAAAGTAACAACTTCAATGTGACATAACAAATACTTACTTGTTCTAGCACTCCTTCTTACAGGTTCACTGTCTCCAGATGGAGATGTAGATACTAGATTGACTTGATAATCTGTTTCTGGGTCTAAACCTGGAACATTGGCAGCCGTCGTGCCACGATCAAATTCCCTCACAAACTGGCGGGGATCAGAGGGTGTTCCAACTTCCAGTCTATATCCATCAACATTCTCATCTTCAGGTTCTTCCCATTGTACTCCCATAGAATCGTATCTCGGTTTTGTTCTGACACTATTTGGAGACTTGGTGGTTTGGGGTCGTCCTGAAAGCACAATAAGATTATCAATATTAATCTTTATCCAAACACAGATGTACAAAGCCAGCAGTACATCTGAGAGTATCAATACAATTACATAATGCTATCTTCTACAATACATAACTTGAATAAGTCTCAAATTCATGATACATGAATAAATCAACTCTTGTATAACTTTTCTTGGCTTTCAATTTTTGTGGTGGTTTGAGGTCATCCTAAAAGCGAATCAACCAATCTCACTAATATGCACTATACTGTATATCCAAATTTTAGTTTTAAATTCTTATCCACACACAAAGTCTCTTGTAATGCAAGCATATGAGTGTATAAGAATTGAATTTAAAGAAGAGATTCAATATGAGAAGAGTGTAACAGAGCAACAACATTTTATCTGTAAAAAAAAAATGTATTAACAAAAAGCTTATAACAGAACCACTATCCATCAGAGCATTAAACTGTTTATTTCTCCACTATTCTTAAAAAACATAAACATGAGAAAGAAGAAAATTTGAAGACAAAGTGCAAAAGTAGAACCACATCTGTCTTGTTTGAAAAGGTAAATTGAAGGATTTAATGTGGAAATATGAATTATTTTCCTTGTGTTGCATATACACATGCTTCAAGAAAAATCTGGTTGTTCTCCTTTGTCTACGTTGTCTGTATTAATTAATCTCTTCAATTGCAAGTGATAATCAGTCATCTTCACAATAAGAAGTTGGCGAGAAGACTCAGAATATCACAGACAGAGTGCTTTATTGGTTACAGTTAATCATTCTTATTCTTGCTTTTACAATTTTTTTAACATCATAATAAAATAATTACAAGTTTAGGGAGGATCAACAACTTTTTACATCCTTAGGTTAATAGGAAACTTGAGGTAAATCATTAAAAGTAGGAATACTTACTAGGTCTTGTCCTAAAGCCCCTTTGAATAGGTTCGCTTTCTCCGTTTGAATCGAATGACTTGACAGAAACTTGATAATCTGTATCAGGTTCAAGCCCATTTTGCCTAAACCTCCTTCTTTCCCCACTTGGAACACGCTGTGTAAACTGATTTGGGTTGGCCTCAGTGCCCATGTTGACAATGTAACCATCTACATCATTGGTTGCAGGTTCCCAATTCACTGTCGCTGACTCGATACCTTCCCTTACTTGCATGCCGTTTGGACGGGAGGGGCGTATATTACCGTCACCTTCTGTGGATGTACAAGTGCATGTATTTCCAATTAAGAGCATAATAACAACATATTAGCCAACAATCAAGTTTCAAGTTGTTATTGTTCCACATTTTACAAAAAAATAGACATACATATAAAATAAAAATGATACAATACATGTAGTATAAATGAGAACGTCTCAATGATTCTCAATTCATATAATAGATTAAGTAGAATGTGAGGAACCTATTAAAAAGCAGTGCTTGTATATTATAGGTTCCTGGAAAATGAGTATCGTAGATGGAAAAAACATAGCAGTAGAGAAAGACGTATTTTGGAGGGGAGAATTTAAAACACAATCGAATAAGGAAATTTGTATACAAAATAATGCGTTAGCACCAATACCCAGAGTCACCCAGTTAAAATGCATGGTTAAAATGTGTAGTAAAAATGCGTAGTCAATCAGTATTTCTTGCAACATCTTCAAAGTAATAAAAATATAATAGTAAACTTACGAGTTCTAACAGGCTTTCTTGCTGGTTCACTCTCTCCAGATGGTGAGGTGGATACTACACTGACTTGGTATTGTGAGTCTGGGTTTAGGTTTGGAATAGAGGCCATTGTTGTTCCAGTAGGGTATCGCCTTGAGAAGTCTCTACGTGGATCAGCAGGAGTTCCAACATCAACTCTGAATCCATCAACACTGTCATCTGTAGGTGCTTCCCAGTTGACATCAATGGAATCAGGACTTGATGAACTCGCTCTAGTGCGTTGGGGGCGCTGTGGACGTCGTGTTGGCCCTGGATGAATGAATGAATTTAAGAGTGTGGTTTCAATAATGTATACCGGTATGCTTATTTTAGGATGTTGAGTATTTGGCGTGAAATGATTTATTGTTATTGATTTCTATTTCAGATGAAAGACACCTATCATCTCAATTTGATTACATGCAAGATACCACATCAACTGCTTTATACTGAATCTATATATTCAAGGGGAATTCACCACCACTATTGAATGTATGTCCTAGATAGGTTGGTTATCTTGAGGATACATTCAATCAATAGTGATGGTGGATGTGAGATCCAAGTGGCCAGAGGATGCAAATTGGGGTGGATGAAGTTTAATAAGCTTGCCTCTATCCTAGCTGGTATAAGGTTTTACGATGAGAATAAAAGGCTAGATATGGTTTAGACATTTGTAATGTGAAGACAGTAGAAGAAGGTATCTTGAGGAGGACAGAAAGAGCCATGATACGGAAGACTTGTTGTGTGAAACTGTTCGATAGAAAGATCACAAGTAAGTTCATGGAAAGGTTAGGTCTGGAAGAAAATAAAGTGGAAAAGATAAAGAGAAGTAGATTGAGATGAATGGATTATGTTTTGAGAAGGGAAGATGATGAGCCTGTGCTGTGAAAATAAGGTGGGATTTGAAAGTAGATGGCACGAGAGAAAAAGGAAGACAGGAGATTTCATGAACAGATATGGTGAAGAAAGAAAGCAGTGTATGAATTGGTCTACATGAGGATGCTTGAGACAAGGAGAAGTGGAGGGAGGGAGTGTCATCATGGCGCGGAAGTCAGAAACCCCTCGTAAGAGGGAAAATGCTGACTTAAATAAATGATGATGATGATGGAGGCACTCACTTGTTCTTGCTTTCCTTCTGACAGGTTCACTGTCTCCAGATGCGGAGGTAGAATACAAATTGACCTGATAATCTGTATCTGGTGTTAAGTCTGGGATGTCTGCACTTGTTGTGCCCGGTTCAAAGTCCCTTGTAAACTGGCGAGGGTTTGAAGGAGGTCCAGCTTCTAATCTGTATCCAGTTACATCATCTCCTTCAGGTTCTTCCCATTCAACACCCAATGAGTCTACTCGTCTGTTCACTTTGGTACCAGTTGGGGCCTGGGGGCTGCGGCTTCGCCCTAAAACAAACAAATCACATTTCATCGTTAAACTTGGGGATTATAGGAAAATAGAGCATTGCTGTCAACATATTTTGCCTTATATTGCAACAATCTCATAAGCAAGAAGAATCCAACTGTTAAATAACTGGCTCTAAACATGTCTCCAAAAAGACAAAAGGTGGACACTAAATTAGTATACAAAGATAGAAATTGAAAGGTAGACAGACATACATGTATTTCATTCAAAAATATAATCATCTTTTCCCTTTCCTTTATAAGCATAATCATCATAATGACAAATCAGATAATAATTACAAGATTCCCTATGCATCAAAACAATACAATTTCATGACAGAAAAGCAATTTTAAATAAGTAAAAGGAATAAATATCTGTATACTCACTAGGCCTTGTCCTAAAGCCTTGTTGAATAGGCTCACTTTCCCCTTCTGAGTCAAATGATTTGATAGAAACTTGATAATCAGTTTCAGGTTCAAGCCCATCTTGCCTAAACCTCCTCCTCTCCCCACTTGGAACACGCTGTGTAAACTGATTCGGATTGGCCTCAGTGCCCATGTTGACAACATAACCGTCTACGTCATTAGTTGCAGCTTCCCAGTTGACTGTAGCTCTATCAGGACCTTCTCTGATTTGCATCCCATTTGGAGGAGAGTCTGCTGCTCTTCCTGGCGACCCACCTGTAGATGGACCTGCTCCTATACATAATAAATAGATTGCAAATTATCTATCTTGTAGAAATCAAATTCATAGAGTGGAAAATTTGTGATGCTATATTTTACACATATGTCCTACAATATTTGTCATTTTGACCTAATCTAGTATAATTCTAAAGTTGAGAGGGGTCAAGTTGACCCCCTTCTAAAGTAAAGATCTACTCCAAAAAGTTGGATCTGTTTAGGTTTAACAATCTTGAATATATTTGTCATCAGCCATACATGGCCTTATGTCCTCAGGGTTTATACTGGCTTTAGGTATATATTCCAAGCAACATGCATATACAAACTTACTTGTCCTTGCAGGCTTTGTTAATGGTTCACTCTCTCTGCCAGCTGCATTGGTTACTATTTGAACTTCATAATCTGTATCTGGGTCTAGACCTGGGACAGTGGCCCTTGTTGTGTCCCGAGGATATCGCTGTGAGAACTGTCTTGGGTTAGATGGTGTTCCAACATCCAACCTGTATCCTTCAACATTGTCTCCTTTTGCATCATCCCAGCTGACATCTATAGAATTAGAGCTTGGGTTCACCTTAGCACGGGCTGGACGCCTTGGGCGTCGGTTGCGTCCTAGATAAAAGCACAAGCTTTATGGTCAACTGACTGTTATTCCTTCATCAATCTCCCCAATACTATTCTTGAAAGATATTATTTTCTATCTTTTCTTCATCTATAGTCAAAAGTACGTACATGACAAAAATACTCAAAAGTCATTCAACAACTTTAGAATTAAGAGTAATCAATAACAAGTCACTATGCCATTTTCATAAAGTTGTATACAATTTTTTGGAAAGAATTGTAGAGGTTCTATAAAAGGTCCTTGAGGCACACAACATATTACCTCAAAGACCCAAAAGGCTTCAGACACCCTCTTTTTAGTGGAATTATTTTGAGAAGGCCCTATGATTATCTTAAGTTGGTCCAAAGTTTTGCTTGCACCTGTTAAAAATCAGTACTTTGAAGATGTTCACACTAGCATGTACATATGTATGCTGCCAGGGTGTATATGTGGGCCAGAAAACTGTGCAATTAATAGTGCATGTCCATATGATGGTGTGACTCGGTTCAGAAAAGTTCT